>BQNB010095697.1:8361-25803 GCA_026074375.1 Tanacetum coccineum
ATTAACCTCAGGTTCTTTGAATTCTTCAAGACCTGAATAAGATAAGTCTAAAGGTGTTGGTCTATTAAGAATCAAAGGATGAGGTGAGGGGACAACATTATAACCAAAACCCTTTTTGCTCTTGTCAGTTATCTGACTTGCTAACAACTGATCTAAGTCTTTTGCTGATTTTTCAAACTTTGCAATCTTAAACTCAAACCCCTCCTTTTCTTGTTTAACCTTTTCAAGTTCATCCCTAAGTAATCCCATCTGATATTCTTTGTGACCTACACTTCTTTTAAGTAAAGCAATTTCCTCAGAGAAAAGAACTTCATGTTCTCTATATTTAATAATTTGGCCTTCTAAAGTTGCTAAACCTCTTTTGTATGTAGCTGCTTTAAAACCAGTATCATCTAATTTAACAAGCAAATCATCATACTGTTTCTTTAGAGCTTCATAGTTTGTCAGAAAAGTTTTAGAGCAAGAAGCCATAGGAGCCATCTCTTCCTTGTGAGTAAAGAGTTCTCCTTGTTTGTTTCTTCTAGATCAAAGTTTCTCAAAGCACAGGCTCTGATACCACTTGTTGATCCCACGCCTTGATCGATTCTTTACCTTGTAAATTGTATGTTACCTTGGATGAATCCAAAATAACAATAGTAGAAACTTTGTGTGTATATCAAAAAGTATGCGGAATCTACTCTTTAATACTCTAAAAGATATATCAATAAAACAGTAGATATGAATGAACAAAAATGATTCAATATTATTACATCAATAATACGAGTACTCTGTGTAGTACTAGGGTTTACAACCTTGAAGCTATTACAATGAGATGTTGTGTAGGTATGCGTATGATAATGAGATGATTGAGATGATAAACTAGATGCCCTAGGATCTCCTTTTATACACCAAGGAGTCCTAATGGGCTTACAATACTTTCCTAAGTATTTAGTCAAATATATTAAATACAATGACAAAATATTTAATACTTTTCTAAGTATTTAGTCAAATTCTTCAATCATCAGTAACTTCAGTCTTATGTTTAACTAATCAACATTAACTTCAGTCAATTAGCATTAACTTTCTCACCAACAACAGTAATCTTGAACCAGCAGTAGTAACTCTATAACCAGCAGTAGTAAGTTCTTCAATAGTCTTAAGTTAGTACATGCAGTACTAATGTACTCTAGCAATATTAACTGACTGATTTAGTACTAACAGTTGTAATCTTGAGCAGTATGAACTGTTTTCTTCTAGTAGTACTAACTGTTGGCTTAGCAGTACTAACTCATCCCTTGGCAGTACTAACTCTGAAGTGTTTAATTCCTAACAAACATGGTACCTCTTCCATCCGACACCATCCGGTTGGTGCAAAATGGATGCTCATTCCATGGACTTCAGTCCGAGGATCCAAATCAACACCTTAAGGAATTTCTTAAACTTGTGGACTCACTTGACCTTGATGGTGAAAATAGGGAAAGAACATGCCTTCGTTTATTTTAGTTTTCCCTACGTGATCAAGCTAGGAATTGGCTTGAACGCCTTCCAGCAGGATCCATCTCCACATGGGAGGATCTTACTACCAGATTCCTTGCTCAGTTCTTTCCATCAGGAAGGACCGCAAAACTCCGCAATGATATCCTGATGTTCCAACAACATCATGGAGAATCTCTATCCGAAGCATGGACTCGTTTCAAGGACTTACTCCAAAAAAGTCCCTCATCATGGCATCGATCGTTGGCTTCAAATCCAAATTTTCTACGATCATGTCTCCTCCATCTTAAGTGCGATATTGACCGCGCCGCCGGCGGCAAACTCCACAATAAGAACCCTGACGAATCTTGGGAAATCATTGAGAACCTCGACCTCTACGACCATGAAGGCTGGGATGAAACAAATGACTTTGTCAAACCGGTCAAGGCTATTTTTGCACCCTATGGCACCCTGAAAACACCTGACCGAAGACTTCTCGAGCTCGAAGACCATATTAACTTCTTACTAAAAGGGTCATGACTGACACCCACATTGCACTCGACATACGCCCCTCAAGCTTACATCAAAGCTGCCTATCCAAATTCTCGCCCACAAAGTGAACCGCCAACTCTGAATGCTTTTACTTTTCATGAACGTACAAGTCCGAGCCCTGAACCACAAGCATTAGGAACCACTTTTGAATCTCGAGTAAGAGACTACATGGCTGTACACACTGAAAGAATGGAAAGGTTCGAGAAAAACATTTTCAAGCAACGGGAGGATATCAACGGTAAGATGACTGAAATGATCAGACTTCTCAAAGAACTCACGACTAGCAGAGCCCCTGAGAAGGTATTAATAAGAGAAGAAGCCAAATTTCCCATCACCAAAAATGTGAATTCTATCTCTCTAGCTAATAAAGATGAAGAAAGGAGTGACGAGAGGAAGGAAACACCCAAAAACACCAAAAAGCCCACCATGACTAAAATAGAAACACCACCAAAGGAGGTTAAAACAAAGGATGAAGCTGAAAACAGGCGCAAAAACAAATCAATCAAGATACTAAAAAATGAGGAAGTAGTGGAAGCACCCGGTTCTCAGCCTATTACGTATTACCTGAAACATAAGATCAACGAGAAACTTATCATGGGATTAGTTGACAACAACGGATTCAATAATTCTTTGTCAGGAACTAGAGTTGGAAAGAAAAAGAAGAAGGCTTATAATGTATTACTTGGTGGGGGGGCTATTTACAAAGCAATTCTTAAGAATAAGATAACAAAGAAGGAGGACGTCGGAGGAAATTTCGAAATACCTTGCAGCATAGGAGGCCTTAAGCATGTTAATGCCCTCGTCGATCAATGGTCCGATGTAAACATCATGCCTTACTCTACCTATATGAAACTTACCAACGAGAGGCCTACCGAGACCGACATTAGACTCTCATTAGCTAGCCACTCGTATATCTATCCCTTAGGAATAGCTGAAGACATGTTAGTAGAGGTTGCCAAGTACGTATACCCCACAGACTTTGAATTATAAACATAAAAGAGAATGAAAAGAGGCCTTTCATTCTTAGAATGCCATTCTTAACAACGGCAAAGGCCTTAATAAAGTTTGACACAGGAACCATAACTCTACGGTCAGGAAAAAGTAAGATAAGTTTCTATAAGATACCTGAACCCCTCTCTCATGTTGAAAAAGGAATCAAGAACGACATAGAACCCATAGCCCCTACTATGACTGTGAACAGGCTCATCCTAGAATGGGAGGAAAGGATAAGACTTCATCAAGAGAAGAAGATGGAATTTAATCGATGGAGAAGCAAGAATTTTAAAGATGAGCGCCCCACTCTTATTGGAAAAGAAGAAGGAATGGAAAATGAAGGAGAGGTCACGTAAGAACGTGTGACTTCGAGTCTAGCTACAAGACTCATTAATAAAGAAAAGCGCTTCTTGGGAGGCAACCCAATTCTCTTTTCCCGTATTTTAGGAGTGTCTTGTGTGTTTTAATTCTTTTCCATTTGTTTTATGTTTGAATTACCTTGTAACCATGCTTTGTTTTGTTTCTAACTTTGTCTTAATTTCAATCAAAGGTATTTTGCAAACAATAAGTGTAGGGGAAATATCTGGTTTTTAGAACCAAAAATTCAAATATGTTAAATGAATTGTTTAGATTAATTCGCGTCAGTATCGAGTCATATGATTGAATTGTGAAATCTCAAATTTTATCAAGAACCGTTTTCATCAAGAACAAAAAAAAAACAATTTTCACAGAATGTGGAGACGGTGTCACGATTAACAAGTGACGCCGTCACCACGACACCTGCGACGGGGTCACATACAACCCTGACGGCGTTAAACGCCCAGGTCTAGAAAACTTAGAATTTTTAATTATTTTTAAAATAAAACTTGCATAACATTTAATACATGTATTTTTCTGTATAAACATGTAAAACCTGAGGAGTTTCACAATTCTTTCATCCTATCTATCGAGTCAAACCCTAATTTCATTTTGTATTTTTGAAAATCGCACATTTTATGCTTGGTATAGTTGTCTGTGTCTTTGATTTCAGGTTACATTTGATAAGAAGAAGCTTGGAAGTTCTCAGGATGCTTTCATTAGATGATTCTTGGAGGAGGATTTAGCCAGTTATCATATGTTTCTTCTCCATCATTGAGCAAACCAAGGGAGTACTAGTTTCTTTTCTTGTGTTTTCTTTTCCCTTTATCTGTGTTTACGGTTACTTCTAGAGAACATTAGGACAATGTTCAACCTAAGTGTAGGGGGAAAGAAGCTTTAGAAACTATTTCTTCATTTGTCATTTGCTTTGTCCTTAAAAAGATAGGTAATATATCAAAACATAGCATAAAAGGGTGATTTTTATCAAAAATTAATTTTTTTTGCTATACATACCAATGAAAACCGAGTATTACTAGCGTCCCATGGATAGGAATTTATATGACTAGCACAAAACCCTCAAAATTCCACCCCAAAAATGTGAGGTTCACCCCTAGATCTTTAGGAATTCGGGTACCTATCATCGGTAACCCAAGATGATTTTATCTTTACCCGATTCGAGTTAAGGAGTGAGCAGTCACATATGTCTATTCTGTCGTTACGGATGTGTACGGTGGTCTTTGTCGCCATTTCTGGAATGTTTGGTGTTAGTAAAATTCATATGAGTGTACCGGTAGCATATTAAATTCCAGAACTTGTTTTTGTGATGCATCCCGAGACCGCACAGTAAGTATTAGGATTTGCTTGATAAGAGGCATTAGGATTAACCCATGTTTTAAACCTGTAATTGTTATTATGGTCACATCGATCCTATAACTATCCCACACCCTCGCCATGCACTCATTTTTAGTGCAGGATACCCTAGTACATCCCTCTGAGCCTATCCTTTTTTTCATAGTTCTCGTAATTTTTTAGTAGATTCCAGATTATTAATAAAGAGCATTGTCACCCTTTAACCAATTGTTACACCCAAAAAGCCTTAGCCTACCCCGAATGTACTCATTTTTAGTACATTATTGTTTTAACCCAAGTTAATTATTTGAGTACACGGTTGCTAAGTCCTTATCCTTGTAAATACAATTTTGGGACGATTGGGATTCATGGTAGTATTTATTTCATGGAAGAATAGGGAAGAAAAGTTAAGTCAATACCCCCATATGTTTGTCAAATGATATCCATGTTATTTTGATCCACCTCACATCGGGTCATAGAATAGTTTGCTTGTAAAGTTATGTAAAAGCTCAAGTGTAGGGGTACATGTCATAAATCCCCATGTTGTATTATGTTAATAAAAAAAATGAAAATGAGAAAAGAAAAAGAAAGAGATCGGTTTAGAGTTTTGTAGAGTTTGTATATCTTCGTCCGAGTCTTGGCTTAGCAACCAAACCAGCGTGTATTTGTGTAAATAATTAGCTAACCCTTCCACTCCAAATTCATCAATGTCACCACCCAAATGTATCCCATCCGTTTCCGTTTCCCTTATATGTTATCTTACACCTATACCCCACAACCCTTTAAAAGTCCTCTTAGATAGTAATGAATAATACTTGCACCTAGCGGTGGAGGTTTGGTCCTTTACCAAGCCTATGGTAATTTATATGCTATGACAGGTAATGAGTGTTGATTTTCCGTTTCCCCCATATGTTATAATTTATTATACAACCGAGTGAAAGAGAGAATCCCAAACACTTATGTGAGGTGCTAGTATATACTTTTCGTGCTTTTAATTTTGAGGTCCAGAAGGTTGTGTTGTAGAATACTTTTAAAGAGTAGGTAAAATGACCCCTCATACTGTTATTGTCTAGATAGAAAAGCCCATTTGCTTGAGGACAAGCAAATCCCAAGTGTAGGGGTATTTGATGATGTGTCATTTTATACACTTTTTCAGGGTCGTGTTACCCCTAAATCATGCATTTATGCCTAAAATAGGCACTTAATCATTTGTTTTCAGGTATTTCGCATTTGGAGGACATTTGGATGAATTACACATAACTTGGGCTCATTTGGAGAAGAAACGGACAAGACTACGGACCAACACCATGACGCATGAAGATTTTGCTCCCAAAGCCTAGATACGGCGTCACCAATACTACTAGATGTCGTCACGATTCATCTAGTAACGGCGTCGCACATTTCAAGACGGCGTCAGCGTACACCGACTCAAACGCAGATCTAGAAGATTCATTTTACGACGGCGTCACGACTAAAATGCGATGCCGTCGTGTCAATTTTCTTATATATACAAACCCGAAATTTGGTTTTTGAGGGTGTAACTTTAGAATAAACATAGGGTACGAACCCTTGTTCGTTTAGCAGTTTTAGGAGACTATTTTAGGGCCTAAAAACCCTATTGTACTTCTTCCAATTCATGTTTTAATCAAGTAAGGTTTATTTAATCATTCAATATGTCTATGTGTTGTTTGATTATTTGTTCTCACTTTGTTCTTAACATGCTAGGCTAAACCCTCTATTATATTTACTTATGATTGCATGAAACTTAGATTGTAGATCATTGTGATGTTGCTTCTTGTGATGGATGTGCATGTTAGGTCTTAGAAAACCAGCTTTTGTCTGTATCGTTGTTGATATGAGAATGCGGTGTGGAGTGAGTGGTCTTCGAGTGGGGGAGGAGCGGCTGTAGGAGGGCGTGGAGGTTATTAGTCATATAGGTCGGGCATGTTTGTGGTGGGGGTGGGGGTGGATATGTGAAGGTTAGGCTGTACGTTGTTATGGCGAGTGATAGTGCATGAGGTGGTCAGTGAGGTGCTTCAAGAAATCGACACTGCTTTGTCAGACTGGGGGTCTCATCGGGTTTTAGTGGGTGTATGGGGAGATGGTGCGGAGGGGAGATCTGGAGGGGGTGATGGATAGTGCTTAGAAAGGGAAAGACCCAGCGTGTAGACATCTCATCACCTTACCCTGTATTTTGGTTGATCTCTCTTAGGGTTATTTCACATTCAATCAATATGTATCATAGGGTCAGGTAATAGTATTCATACTGACCAGAACCTGTGCGTCGCCCTAAAGCGTATTGCGTAACGGGTAGGCGATATATTTTCGAAGAAATGTTGTCCATGACGGGGGAGACTTAAGGAGGAAAACATCTATTTATCATAAAGTTTATCACGCAGGTGAGGAGAATTAGAATTAATTATTTAGTTTAATTAGCTAAAACTAAACCACCCTTTTCAATATATGATATTACCTGCTTTCATAAAATATAAAAACACAAAAAGAATCTTCCTTCAACCCTTAGAATTCTGTTAGACCGTGATCAAGCCTTCCCAACCTATTCCTCGAGTGAACGATAAGCAACCTCGAGTCTTGCCCATACTACACTACAACGATGGTGGCACTGCTAGGAGTTGTAAAAACTTCTTGTGTATGAAGTCCAACAACAACCGCACATCACTAAACATTCTCTTCTCAGTGATTTAGTTGTTTTAAGAGAGCTGAGGTAACTTATAAACAATAGGATTTGGTTATGTGATGTTTGTTTCAAAACTCACACTCTACGGACTAAGTGCCGACACGGGATTGATTTTGTGTCACCCTCGATATTGGTGATAGTGTTGTTTGTTTCATGCTCTATGACCTTACAAAACTACTTGTTACCTCTTGTTCTCAGCTTGATCAGTTTGATGCTTGTTACAGGGGAAAAAAAAAAAAACAAAATGATGTATTTACTTTGTCTCTTCTTGGATAGTTTGTTTTCAAAGATTGCGTACTGTCAGAGAACCACCCCATTGCGCTTTGTGTTTTATGGTGTATGTTTATTCTAGAGAGATGAAATAGTAAGAAAGGAGAAAGTAGGTATAGATAAAGAAAGAATAGATGAGTAGAGAGATAAAGAGTAGGAAAATGATAAAAGCATACTCAACAAGTGAGGTATAATGTAATTATACCCATTAAAAAAATGAGCTCTTTACTTCATGCTTTTCTCTTTATGCCTTATCTCCGTGACTACATTTAGTCACGAGACCTTACCTAACTATTACACACTTATCATTTCACTAATTATTACAAGACTTCTCTCTCAATAAGATCGTCACTTTTCTATTCCTAACAATCTCCCCCTAAAGGACGATCATTGAGATCTCTCTTTCATTACATTAATTATCAATTACTTATATCCAAATAATCACCCCCTAAAGGGATGATCATTTGAGATCTTTATTTGTGATTGATATTTGATCTTTAATGCTCGTTGGTCTTTAGTCTTCTTTTGTAATAGTGTTTCTCGTTCTAAACATGCTCTTGTGATCTTGATCTTATCTCTTTATTCCTTTCATCTTTCCCTTTTTTTCTTTCTTCATTTGCTGTTGAGCTCTTTCTTCTTTTTCCTTTGAGATATTTTCATATCGTCATTGCTTTGCCAACATACTTTTCGTGAATCCATCTTGATTTGTCTTTTGAAGCTTCTTACCAACATACTCATACTTTTCTTGACAGCTAACAATCTTCCTTAATTTAGAACTTTTGTCTTGATCAACAGCTTCATGTATTGATGAAGTTCTTTGTATCAGCGTGCGGATCTTTAAGTATGAGTTACGAAGTTATGAAAACAACGGTGTACTTGCTTGAGAATGGTAGAGATATTGTAGTTGTCGTTGTTTGAAGATGAATATAGCAATGTACGAGTAGTAACAATCTCTCCTATCAATCTTGTGACATCGTAAGTAACCTTGGAAATCCAAACCCTTCCACTTGATGAATTAAGGAAAAATGTTGTTTGTGGTTTTCCAAAAAACAAATTCTGAAAGAACATTACAACTACAAGATCACTGTAATTAATAGTTTAACCACTTATTTTAATGAATAAATAATCAATCTACCAAATAAGTCACCTACGTTCGCTTGCTTGAGTTTAGCACTGGTAGGATTTCCATTAAATCCTTATGATACTTTATTTAAGTATCACTCTTGAATGTTCTGGCAATGTCACTAAGACATGCAATGTCACATAGACATATAAGCGATTCTTATACCTTTTGTATCATTGATGTTTAATAGAAATGTACCTTTTGTGTCCTATGTGAGATTTAATGATATGATCTCATTTAGCTCTAGACTCAATAAGTGCGTTTTGGTTTTAGTAATCGGAGGCTGGAGCAAACTGCCACCTTTCAATTATCAACATACTTGGAGTGAAAGACGATGAGATTTAAGCCTTTATCTTCAAGAGGAATATGAAACAATGAGAAAGCTTTAGTGTCGAGAACTGAGTGAGTCTTTTTATTAACCAGTCAAAACTTAATTTCTTTGGTCAAACTTCACGGACCGGGTTTTTAATTAATCTCTTTTGTCGTATCATAATTCCAATTTTATTTTTATTTTTAGATCGGTAGACGTTCATTAGGAGAGAGACCCGTGAAGAGAAACCCTTAAAACTCACGGCTCCGCACTAGGAGAAGAATTTTTGGACTTTTTTTTATATAATTTTATTTCACTAACTTAGTTTAATCTGCAATTATGTCAAGAAGCTGAGGAGATGAGTCAATGGTGCGAAATTGCCTGCACAAAAGAGACAATGAAGGTTACGATCTTAATACTAACGCACGTCACTTTATAGAGTAAGTAAAATCAGAAAAACGGTAAACTAAAAAAAATCAACCTGCTAAGTAGACGATTAACAGTTGAAGGAAAAGAGAGTGTTTCTGTTAGTTAAAAAGAAATTTTAATAATTGGTGAAACTTGATCTTAAAAATATCATACGCTGGTATACCTTTGTACAAAGAGTGAAATACAAATACATGCATCGTAGGTTGACCAGCCTCAAGTGAACTGATTTTTTCAGTTGTGCAAAAAGGTATCCAGATGTACTCTGGTGCAGGTTCTTTCTTGTTTTCACTCTTTGTACAAAGGTATACCCTAAGGGTGTTTGTTTTAGCCGAATACAAGGAGGGAGAGAGGGAGAGATTTAGGGATTATTATCACATAAAAACACAACATATCCCTAATGCACCCCCAAGGCCTCCTTATATAGTGCTAGAAATCTTGGAGGAAAAGAAATCAAGCCCAAGCCCACCAAGGGGTGTGTGTATGGCCGGTTACAAAGGGAGAGGGGGGACCCCAGTTTCCTTTTTCTCGATTTACATATTAGTCCCTTATATTTAACATTTAAACTTATAACTAATATATTAATTATTGTTTATGTAAACACTATTTAAATATTGTTTACGTATTAACGTGTGCGTCCCCTTAGGCTCGAAAAAATAATTCGGACATATATTTATTTACGATGGACATATTCCAACAGCTCCCACTTGGACATGTAAATAATATAATAACATTGGTAAGCGTCTAGCAACACGCCAATGCTCCCAAAACATTCGAGTTATGGTTTCACAGGGCATGAACAAATGATTTATGAATTTACAATCTCTTTGTTTCTGATACCGTTGTTAAATTGGATATGGATCAATGACATTCCATATTTAACGATTATGTTTCTCGTATATAAGATTAATCAAGATTACCAAAAATCATTGAGATATATCTATATGAGTTTTTGGGTGCGGCCACACATACATCTGATTAAACCTACGAGGGGCCCAGTGGTATCTTCTTCAATAATTTGAAAGAACAAATTCTATATTGACTACAAGTGTCCAGTCACTATGTGACATAAACCATTCTGACAGAGCCCTTATTAGTTACCTTATTCAGGATAACTTAGACAAATATCAAGAAGGAATATCCACATATGCTAAACCTACTTGCGTCTCAAGTCTAAGAATTTAGTAAATAAAATCATATACAAGATTCACTTCATGACGCGGATCCATAAAGTGATATTCTTATGGTGGGGAAATCCAATATTCATTTAAGAATATCATGTGAGTTTGGTGGACTTATCCTTAATATCCGTAATATCACATATCTTAAATAACACCAATCACTCAGAATTGTCTTAGTTTAACAATATTCCCATATTGTTAATCGACAACGGATTAATTTAGAATAATAACATTTATTATTCATGGATTTAAACATGTAAATATAGGACACAATTTATAATATGTAATAACAAAATACCGACGTATCATTATCATAAAATAAAATTGTTTTAACATCCCTTATCCAAAATTACTATTACACAGATCTACATGAAACTACTAGCAGGATGGAGCCCCATGCTCCTAGCATGTTGAGTAAGCTTCCTATTTGATAAAGCCTTTGTAAAAGGATCAGCTAGATTGTTATCTGTGTGAACTTTAAGTATCTTTATTTCGCCCAGTGCAACGCTCTCGCGAACATAATGATATTTTCTAAGGTAGTGTCTGGCGCCTCTCTGAACTCCCGGTTCATTAGCATAATGAACTGCAGCTGAATTGTCGCAGTACATATTAATAGGTTCATTTATCGTTGGTACTATACCAAGCCCTGAGATAAACTTCCTAATCCAAACAGCTTCCATGGCAGCTTCTGAAGCAGCTATGTATTCAGATTCTGTAGCAGACATTGCAATGGTACTTTGCTTGGAGCTCTTCCAATCCACTGCGCCTCCATTCAGAACGAAAACATATCCTGTCTGAGACTTCGTGTCATCTCTATCAGTCTCAAATCCAGCATCGCAATAGCATTCAACTCTAAGTTCCGTGCTTGGATTTCCACCATAAACCAAGAACATATCTTTAGTATTTCTTAGGTACTTAAGAATGTTTTTCACAGCTGTCCAGTGAAGTTCACCTGGATTCTGTTGAAACCGGCTTGTTATATTTTGCGCGAACGCAACATCAGGTCTAGTGCATCTAACCGCATACATAATGGATCCTACTGCCGAAGCATAGGGTACATTTTTCATGCGATTTACCTCCTTAGGAGTTTGAGCACCTTGTGATTTGTTCAAGTCAAGTCTTTCTTGCATGGGGATATAACCACGTTTGGAATTATCCATTTTATATCTCTTCAATATCTTATCCATGTAAGCATTTTGACTAAGTCCAATCAATCGCTTCGATCTATCTCTGTAGATTTTGATTCCAAGAATAAATGCTGCTTCCCCTAAATCTTTCATAGAAAAACACCTTCCAAGATAATCTTTTACACTTTGTAAACTTGGAATGTGATTTCCCATGATGATTATGTCATCGACATATAAGATAAGGAAAGTAACATTACTCCCACTAGCCTTTTGATATACACATGGCTCATCAAGATTTTGAGCAAATCCAAACCTTTTGATTTCCTCATCAAATCTTTTATTCCAGCTTCTTGATGCTTGCTTAAGACCATAAATGGATCTCTTAAGCTTGCATACTTTTCTGGGATGATTAGGATCAATAAAACCTTCAGGTTGTACCATATAAATGTCTTCATCAAGATAACCATTTAAGAAGGCAGTTTTTACATCCATTTGCCATATCTCATAATCATAGTATGCTGCTATAGATATGAGAATTCTAATAGCTCTAATGTCAGCGACGGGTGAGAACGTTTCTTCATAATCAACCCCGTAGAGTTGAGTATAACCCTTTTGCTACAAGACGAGCTTTATAGACGTGTACAATACCATCCATGTCGCTCTTTTTCTTGAAAAGCCATTTACTCCCAACGGTCTTGCAACCAGGAGGAAGATCGACCATGACCCATACTTTATTGTCCATCATGGATTGTATTTCCGCATTCATAGCATCGATCCACTTGTTAGATTTTGCATCCAACATCGTGACTTTATAGCTAGTGGGTTCATTAAGATCCCCTAGACTAAGTTCCTCTACTTCTACATTTAGACATAAGCGGTTCAAAACTCAACGCGTCTTTTCAGACCTACGAATCGGAATCTCTTCCTCTTGTGGTGGTGGTCCAAAACCCTCCACCTCTTGAGGAATATTGCTAGTGATTTCAGAAGGTGATGTATCTTCTTGTTCTTGAATTTCTTCAAGATCTACCGCCCTCTCACTGATTTCTTGGTTTATGAGACGTTTCTCAAAGAATTCAGCATACCTCACAACAACAATTTTGTTTTTTGGTAGGAAGTAGAAATAGTAACCTATCGTTTCCTTTGGGTATCCTATGAAGATACACTTAACAGATCTTTGTTCGAGTTTGTCAGGAGTATCTCTCTTCACAAGAGCCTTACATCCCCAGACCTTTAAGTAAGACAAGTTTGGAACCTTTCCATACCACATTTCATATGGTGTCTTATCTATCTTCTTTGTTGGAACCATATTGAGAATGCGTGTTGCAGACTCCAGAGCATAATCCCAAAAGGATAAAGGGAAAGTTGTAAGATTCATCATAGATCGTACCATGTCAAGTAAAGTACGATTTTTCCTCTCAGACACTCCATTGTGTTGTGGTGTGTATGGAGGAGTAAGCTGTTGAACAATTCCGTTAGCTTTTAGATAATCTTTAAACTCTTGGCTTATATATTCGCCACCCCGATCTGATCGTATTGCCTTAATGGTCTTCCCGAGTTGATTTTCGACTTCATTTTTAAACACTTTGAATGTTTCAAAGACCTCATGTTTATGTTTAAGAAGATAAACATAACCATAACGACTATAATCATCAGTGAATGTAATGAAGTAGCTAGCACCTTGTCTTGACACATGTCTAAGTGGACCACATACATCAGTATGTATAATTCTAAGAAGATCTTTTGCCTTTTCGTTACTGTGAGGAAAAGGTTTCTTTGTCATCTTGCCAGATAAACAAGATTCACATTGATCAAAAGATTCATCATCCGTTGACTTTAACAGCCCATCTTGTTGCAGCTGTTTAATACGTTTCTTGTTTATATGAGCAAGATGGCAGTGCCATAGATAAGTAGAGTCTAAGTTTCGTTTGAATCTTTTGTTGCTAACATTATAGATAGAATTATTGTTTGGTACAAGATTATGCATATCAATTTCATAAACACCATTACGAGCAAAGCCGTATCCCTATCGTTTAAGTCTGATGGAACTCAAAGAGAGAACCTGAGTTCACATGGGAAAGTGAAGATCAATTATTTGTTTTTTGACCCCGTAACCTCACCAAACATCACGACGTAAGCTTTGAGGACAAAGCTCTTTTAACGGGGAAATGATGTAACACTCCAAAAATTTGCAGGTTAATATTTTCTAAATTTTCGTGCATATGTCCCCCCACCATGGCATCATCCTCCCATCTTTTTAGCTCCTAGGTGTCCTTAGTACTCATCAACCTAGGATTCTAGGTGAGGATGGTTCTAGGTTCAAACCAATGCATGAATCTAGACCTTATAAATTTTACTCACCTCATCATTTCTCACACACTTTCCTTCTCTCTAAAAACACACATTTAAATTTTCTCTCCTCTCCTTCCTTTCTCTTGACGTCGGACGAACCACCAACACCACCACTTTTGGTGTTTTTGATTATTTTTTCATGTTTTAGTGATAGTTTATTTATGGGGTACATTCCAAAGGCTTATTGGGTTATTCTGTCATTGATTCGGGTTATATTCATACGTGTTCGGTTTAAAGATTCGTGCTTTTCATCACCATCTTCTCACAACGTGTAACTATCATCATCGTCTTCGTTTATACAAACTTTCTTCACTATTCGTTCACTTACCGCTATCTTTTCTTATAAAAACAACATCATCCGTGTTTGTGCTCGCTTTTTACAATAAAAATATATTAATAAGCAAAGTTGTACAATTTATTTCAAAGTTTGAAGCTTTTTATACATTTCTTGCGTTTTATTGTACTTTTGGATTCGTAGCGATAGATTTAGCGATAAAAGTGATGTTTGACGACTTTGGCGATGGGATTAGGTTAGTTATGAGCATGGTTTTGTTGTTGGATTAAGTAGTGGAAAAAGGTTAGGTTAGATTTGCGTATTTGTGAAGTTGTGGTGGTTTTTGGCTAATTTTTCAACATGTAATGTTTGTTTTCCGAAGCAGTTCGTGTGGTCGATTAAAAATGTTTTGACAAGTTAGAACCCTAAGAATATGTTAGCTCATGTCGTTATGCAAATTTTGATATAAAAACGCAAAAATCCGACTTATAACGAAGAAGATATGGCCGTTTTATGTTTGGCGAAACTATAGTATTTTGATAGCTTTAAAAACACTCTTTAAACATTCTGTCCCGTTTTTAAATTGAGGATTTAACCCCTTTCGGGTCCGAACCGGCTTAAACTTATGAAAGAAATGATTTTCCATGAAACATGGTCATGAAAGTTTATAACGAAGAAGATACGCTTGGTAAAAGTCGGTAAATTTTCTGAAAATTAATAAGTGTATATATAGCTGATTGAAACATTAAATTGGGTTTTCGAGCGTTTTCGGGTCTGTTTGAGATATACGAACCTTAGCGAATAACATAGTAACCCTTATATAATATTTAGGCGCGTTAGAGACTTTATAAAAACGATTATTAGGAAAACATTAGCGGTTACTAAAAATGGAAAGTTTTATTAGACATTATATATATTTTGGCGAGAGAAGAATGGAAACTAGACGTTTATGGTCACTAAGTGCGTCTAGACGTAAAATGAACGTATCAAATATAATTAGAAAACATTAGCGTTTGGGCAAAGTGTCGGATCGTAACTAAAAACACTATATTTTCACAAAGTCACGTTTTAACTAACTAAACTAAGGCGCAAACACAAAAGGATGATATTGCTTTCTATAAATGGTTATTCAACGTTTTGTAATTTAGACTTTTCCTAAAAAGCCCGTCTTTTAATTAGGTCGCGGCTAGGATCGTTTGGTTACTTTCTCGTTTCGTCGATTACTTTCGCTCATCATTTGCTTAATGTGAGTTTATAGCCCCACGTTTTACTCGTTTACAAATGTTTTACAACTTTTGAGGTGAGAAACATAGCTCATTGTTACTTTGAATGCAAGTACGTTACTATGTTTTATTCAATGTTTACGGAATTGCCTAAGTACCACTAACTCACTATTGCCCATTTTCATGAACTGTTAATTACTTATTGTAAGCGTGAGTGTTATAAATAGATCTATTTGGACTAATATACCCCATCCGGGTTTGGTGATTCTTACTTGTATCGGGGCACCATCAAATGGACGTATATTATGTCAGAATGCTAGGTGGTTTTTAGTTACACCTATTTAGGCAAGCTTTACTTGGCATTAATTTACTGCGTACTTTGTTTAGCTTCGGTGTCATGAGCTTACTGTAAACATAAATACTTTTGGTGACACTGTATGTGTTGCAATAATCATACGTTTATAAATCTAGCGATCCATACTTACGATTTACTTACACCTATAAATGCACCAACTTTATATTGATGTTTTAAGCATGTTTTCTCAAGTGCTTAGCTTTGGATTCCCTTTGATGTGCTATGTGAGGTCTCATGCATTGGCCCGGTCATCAAGATTATCAAACTATCATTTATTTACCGTTGTTTGAAAACGTCTTTAAAGCTTCCGCAATTGTCAATTTAAATTATTTGAGTATTGTAAGACTTATTTATTTAAATTTATGCAATGGTGAATTACTTTTCAAACGTCCATGGTCGTTCTTTATACTTGTGTTTGAGGTATTTATGACCCGTTTCAGGGGTGTGACAAGTTGCTAATGAAGTTGTATGGGAATGGGAAGTGGTTTACTAGGTTAAAAAATTGATTGAAAGGAGTAATTCTAGGAATTTTATGAGTGGAAGCACAAGGAAAAGGAAAATGTTAAGCCAATATGAGCTTGCTTCCGACTGTGCACCCATTCGAAGTCAAAGGAAAAGGAGAAGATTGAATCAAAAAGAGGTGGGTGGGAAGGCCATTTTTGATGATGTTCCATAATCAAAGGGTAAAGCAAAAGAAGATATGTGTTGGTATACAACAAATCGTTTAGATTGGTTATTTTGGTTTCACTAAAAATGTAAGGTTAAGATGGACTAGGTTGTAACTTTTTTTGTGTTGTTTGTAACTTGAATTGGTAACCTTAATATGTATTCATATGGACTAGTGTTGGTATGGTTTCGAACTTGTATGCATTACTTGGTGTGTTTTGACTTACAAAATATATTAACTAAAGTGTGTTCATACTCACCAAACCACTTGTGTGTAAATCTCATTCATTGACTTTATAAGTCAAACAACTTCCACACAATATTTAGCATTTCAGTGTATGGAATTATAGTTAGACTTGCAAGAGCATTAACCAAACTTTGCAAGTCAAGAGTGTCTTAAATCCGTGGGTAAAAAACCAAACTTGATACCCTTTTAACCCAAAAAATGAATCAGTTTCATTTATTTTAAATAGAGTTCATGCTGTTTATGGACGTAATTTTTGGCAAAGGAATATCATATGTGGTAAATTAATTTGTGGTTGATGCAATTGATAGGTTCGTGGGCACAAGAAGAAAAACGAGTCCGCTGATGAAGAAGCAAGGCTTGCTCTACAATAGAACAAAGTAATATAATTACTCTAAATCTCTCCTTATAGTCAACAACTTTCTAAACACCTGGATAAGATACGTGGAATAAATCTATCCCTATTAAGGTAAATATTAATTCCTGGCATCT
>BQNB010095698.1:0-25803 GCA_026074375.1 Tanacetum coccineum
TCTTGTATCTAGCGCTGTGTATTATGAAGTAGCACCCCATGTGGTATTCCGCTGCATTGTTGTATTTTTTGGGGTGTTAGATGATGCCTTTATAATTATGTTGGCCACCATAATTCCTCCTTTCACACGTGTACTTACTTCCAAGATTACCCATTTCAATCATAATTCACATATGAGCACATATACCACATTGCACATCTTAAACCACTCCAACTTAACACATAAAGGATGCTTCATCATTTAATTACTTACTTATATCAAAATAAAATCGAAATGACATAAAGGAACGAAAATCTCGTGACAACTCCCAAATACAAAATATCCAAAAGAAATAATCAATAACAACATGACGAGGTAAAGGACGGGATAAACTTATGCTGGGCTTCGCTTGGGTTTGACTTTACCTCTACAAGAATCACCCGACTCCGCGGGTCCAGCCCTACTACGCGCATCCGACAAACGATCAACTATCCTATCTCCTTCGGTTCCACAAGAGGCTCCTCTTATGGATCCTTATAATGCTTAGGTCCAGTTGGGAAAACGAATCCCCAACGAGACTTCTTATGGGTGAGGGAAAAACATAGCTAAAATACTAAGAAAGTAATACATATCATATCAGATAATGGTAGGCAAAATAACTAAAATGACAACTTAGCAAAATACAAGATATATAAGCTATACAAAAATAGAGGGGAAGCATAGCAGTTATAACATCAAACACTTAAGCCCTAACTGCATCTATATGAAGGACCCCTAGGTTATAGTCTAGGCTCAACCACCTACTTATCTATAACCAAAGGCTCTGATAGCAAACTGTCATACCCCGCCTAGGCGGAAACACGAGGCGTAACATCATGGATATCATCACAACACAATGGTGTCTACTATAGAGAAATCTAAATGAAGGAAATAATCAAATGGACACAACGTGTCATGACAATACCCAACACAAGATAAAGGAGTCTTGCATTACTAAAGTAATGTCGTACACGAACAAAATAATCCAAATACTAACAATCTCCAACAAACAAGTATCAAGCAAAACAAATGTCATAAATGAAAAGACTAGAAAAGACAACTCCACAAGCAATGCCTAGGGTCTCTCTAGCCACTCTTCCTAACATCCTTCTTATCATCACGATACTCACCTGAAAATGATGCTTAAAAACATCAACATAAAGTTGGTGAGAGTCATAGGTTTAAGACACAAAAATCAAAGCTTATAAACAATTACTGTGATTAATAAAAACATGGTAGGAAAATTACTGTACTATCATACAAGCTAACATGCAAATGTAACCATAACAAGCATGGGAACGAAACGTGTCCCTCGATCCATCCAACGCATATCTCACCATAAACGGGTAGGAACGTTACCCCCGATCCAACAACTCATAACACTGGGTAGGAACGTTACCCCCGATCCCAAATATGTCACTTACGCACCTAAAAGTCTACCAGCTGGAACTTATACTTAGGCCTGGACCAACACAACATTGAGTATTATTTCAACCCTCCAATTAGATTTAAATAGGTAGAACCACTACCCTCTAATCGGAATCACACAGAATTGAGTCTTATTTCAACCCTCCAGTTAGATTTAAATAGGTAGAACCACTACCCTCCAACCGGAATCACACAACAATGGGATAGGCGTACCCCTCCGCTTCAACATAAGCATTTAGCACATAACATACAATAGCCAAGTAACGTCCATACACTTTCAAAATAAAGGCACATAATCACAGTAATAAAACATTACAATTTCATTAGCATCATTTTCATCCCAATTTAAAAGCAATGTAAAAAGAGGGACTATGAAACTCACCTGGTGCTCAAGCAATTCCTAAAATCCTCGCACAAAGCTAAACAACAAAATAACACGTGTTACACGCTACTAAGCCAAAAGCTTAAGCACATGTAACAATCATATGATGGATGTATAAGGTGTTTATTTACCCTTATGGGTCACCCCGACACCATGCCCAACATTTACCAATTCGTTTACAAACTTTTTCAGTGTTCAACTATTTACCCGAAAACACAGAATTTTAGTGTCACTTTACCATTTTCTAAACCACCCCTACTGACCTTTATAAATTTTACCAAAATTCATAGGTTCAATATCATGAGTTTATTATCTCTATTATTTTTCCACTAATTTATTTCCCTCCTTAATTGCCCCAAATAAAATCAGACTTTTAACTACTCAGTTTCATATCTGAACGGATACTAAAACGTTTGGACCTAAAAACCATACTTAGATTCTAAATCAGAAGCTCTCCTTTGGGGTATTTTTAATAGACACATAGAACTAAACTCTTGTAGTCTGGCTAATCCTAATTCAAATTTTAAGTGGGGGTTTTACACCTCGTAATCTGACCTAAATCTGACCCGAATTTACGGATTTGACAACCTTTCTTGTAACCAACATTTGAATGACTTCCTGACCTTAAAAACTTTCGAGGCTGGATGTTATGGAAACTAGACTCACAGAGCTTCATCATAGGTACTAGAATCATATCAATTCATGCTTATAACCTCTAGATATTCTTGAAACAACACAACCTTAAATTCTGCTCAAACCTAAATCAAGTTCAAACGCGATCTAAACCCTAACGATTACACCAACTCGCATCTAATTGATTACTAAGAACCCTAATTAGATTATAAACTTTAATTTACAGAATATTACGAAACCCTAGATCCACCATAACTCTTGTTACATGAATTAAATCAATGATTAAACTAATTAAGAAAAACTAAACATACCTTAAAGCTTGTTTCCTTCACAAAATCAAAACCCTAAATTTTTTCTCCTTCTTTTTCTCTTGGGATCGGCCGAACAAGCAATATGGGGGTTTGGGATTTTATTTTTTGTATTTATAAGCCCCTAGAATAATCCTAGATAATTCTTAATTAGAGTCCTAGTTTAATTAGGCTTTTATTTCTTTTTTCCTAAAATTTGTATTTACTATTCATGTATTAATTAATTATATATATATATATATATATATATATATATTAATTAGTTAATTACCTTCAATACCTTAAGTTTTTATAAAAATCTAAGCTAATTTGGTAAACCATTTTGCTTATAAACTACTTTCTAAAAATATCTTTTCATTCCATATTTCACCCACATTATTCCTTTCCCATATCACACACTTCCTATAAATGCTTAATCCTTAAAACCAAGTATTGACGTAGCAATGCATGCACACTATGACAAAGAAAGCGATGATGCTAAGGTTCATAGTGAAAGCACCCATTGCTCAACAACAACAACAACATTCACCTCAATCATTACCACTGTCTCAAACAACAATGCAAAGTTTCCATATTTGAAGAATGATTGTCTATGAGGCGTTTGGGCTAAAAAAGAAGGAAATACATGGATCACAAACAATGATATAAAATATCTGGAAGCGTGATTCACAAAAGCAACACTATGAAAAGAACTGGAAGAGTCCATGATGGAAGGGTCATTATTCTTCCCCCCAACCTAATGCATGATGAACACATTACAGTCATGAGGAATTCAAAGGCAAGAACTACCTTGCTTCAGTCCATTCCTGGATGATCAAACAAAATGAAATTCCTATATTAACCATAAATTAAATCAAAATGAGATGATCACGCTCATAGATTGATAACTAAACTCACATAAGATCACATAAACATATAGTTATAACACATAATAATATACGTGGGTCAACACTATCGGTTTGACTAACCGGCTCCAGACACGGTTGTCATAGTATCAACTCCTTTAGGAAATCTCGTCCTGAGATTTAACTAGCCAATTCATTAGCATGATCAACAAACAACTGAGGATACTTAGACTTCATATAAGCTTCGCACTCCCAAGTGAACTCGGGACCACGCTTTAAATTCCAACGAACCTTCACAAGTGATATCTTACTACATTTTAAACTCTTAATTTCACGGTCCCTAATCTCTACAGGTTCCAATGGAACATGCAGGCTAGCATCCGCCAAACACTTCTTTAGGTTTGACACGTGAAATGTGTCATGTACACCACTCAATTCCTCGGACAATCTTAACCGATATGCTATAGGACCGATCCTTTCAAGAATCTCAAATGGCCTTACATACCCCGGGGCTAACTTACCCTTCTTCCCAAAACGTACTACGCCCTTCTAAGGTGTCACCTTTAACAATATACGATCTCCCAACTCAAACTCTTTTTGACAATCTCTTACTGCTTTAGGCTTTTCCTTTACCAACACTACCTTATCAGTCCTTTCTTGCACTAACTCAGGTCCAAATCAAACTACTCTCCCATTCTCTGCCCATAGAACAGGCGACCTACATTTCCTTTTATACAAAGCTTCAAACAGAGCACACCGAATGCTCAAATGAGAACTACCACCAAAATCGATAACACATGCCCTCATTATATCTTCCAAAGTCTGAATCATACTTTCACTTTTGTCCATTCGCTTGAGGATGCTAAGCAGTAATCAAATCCAATCGCATCTCTAACACTTTCTGTAGTGTCTGCTAAAAGCACGTGGTAAATCGTCCATCTCAATATGAGTTAATCGTCACTAGAATTTCATTCCTTACTATTATCTCATCAATATAAATCCTTGCCAACTTTACTCTTGAAATTTTCTTGTATAGCTAGAAAATGAGCTAACTTGGTCAGTCTATCGACCATCACCCAAATCACATCATACTCATAATTTTAACCCTGGAAATTTAGTAATAAAATTCATGGTGATTCTATCTCATTTTCACTCAAGTATCTCAGGCTGTTGTAGCAAGCCAAAAGTCTTTGACATTGCAGCTTTCACCCCTTAAATAAATCCGACAATTGCTAACATAGGTAGCAATATCCTTTTCTACACGTGGCTACCAATACATGTCTCCAAGGTTATAGTACGTGTTATCCGCTCCCGGATGTACCAAGTACCTTGATGCATGGGCCTCAACCATTACACTTCCTATCAATAGAACCCAAATTCGATCCATAAAGTACAAACTCTCGTCTCCTTTTCTTTCCATCTGTTTCTCTAAACCATGTAGCCTTTCTGCGAGTACGTTCTCTTGCTTGAACACCTCACTTTAGGCTGCCAGTATCATTCCTCTAATTCGTCTTGATTTCACTCTCCTTTCTACTCAACGCATTACCTACTATATTCGCTTTATCGGGGTATCACACAAATCATTCTTCAAACTCTGAAAACCTAATTCATTGTTGCTTTCTACTCTTACTTCGATTTCCTCTCAGTTAAGGAAGTAAGGGGGTTCAACAATCTAAAAAAATTCACGATAAACGTCGGTAGTAACCTGCCAATCCTAAGAATAATCATCTAATTCCTCACTGCCTCACTCTTACTCGGGTCTATGTGATTACGTTATGGTTGCCCACGTGATCAAGAAAATGCACTTCTTCCAACCAAAACTCATACTTAGAAAACTTAGCATACAACTTCTCCTTCCTCAGTGACTCCAACACTAACTTCAAATGAACTTCATGTTCCTCCTTCGACTTTGAGTAGGCCAGAATGTCATCAATGAATACGATGACAAACCTACCTAATTATGGTTTACAACCCATTTCATTAAGTCCATGCAAACCGCTGGTGCATTGGTTAACCCAAAAGGCTTAACCGTAGACTCAAAATGTCCGTATCTCGTTCGAAATGAGGCCTTTGGAATGGCATCCTCATGCACTCGTAGCTGATGATATCCTGATTGAAAATATATCTTTAAGAAAGGACACACTCCTTGTAACTGATCCAACAAGTCATCAATCCTAGGGAGTGGATAACATTTTTTTTACAGTTAATTTGTTCAACTCCCTATGATCAATACTCATGCGAAAAGAACCATCCTTCTTCTTCATGAATAACACGGGTGCTCCCCACGGAAAGTGACTAGGTCATATGAAACCCTTGTCTTCCAACTCTTGAAGTTGTTCAGACAATTCTTGCATTTCTAAGGGTGCCAAACGATATGGAGACTTCGCGACCGATGTCGCTCGAGGAACTAAGTCTATACGGAACTCAACTTGTCGCTGCGGTGGTCATCGATAAATCATCCGAAAACACATCAATAAAATCGCACACTACGGGTATATCACTTATCCTAGGTTCATCTACCTTATCGTTCATTAGGGCTTTAGTGGCTCCCAAGGTACATTCCCTATGAACTTGAAGTATCTTATCACATTCCAATGGTATTCTAACCACCTTCTCCTAACATACTATCACAAATATCCTCATGGACAACCAGTCCTTTCCCATAATCACATCAAAGCTTCCACGACTCAACGGTATATAAACGAACTCCAAGGGTTAAGAACAATCGAATAGGATAACAAACGATTATCGAGTCAAAGGCTAGAGTGCATATAGGAGGTTCCACATATGCAATTAGACGTGGATAAAATGACATAAGAATCCTTTGAAAGAAAGGATACGTATATGCACCGAGTGAAAACGCAACGAAAGAAAATCAACAAGCGTACCATGACAAATAAACACATAGAAAAAAAATCAATACCAAAGACGGAAATTCTTGTACCAATTATTAACTTTACTCGAACGACCAAATTAAATAACGTTTTTATAAAAATCAATTTAAAATAAAGAAGTCACTTTAAGTATAAAAATCATTTTAAAGAATAAATAAAATTGTTTTAAATGTAATCTTTATAAAATTCATTCTGGTTGTCAAAAAAAATCTAGAGACTGTTATCTAATGGTGTGTCGTACCTTACCACTATGAATCACTTTAAACCTGTTTTTTATAATAAAATAAAAATCTATTTACAAAGATCATTTTATACACAATTTTCTACAAACACCAACACAATACTTCCAAAGGGTTTTTATAATTAGACATCAATTATAAAATATATCAATTATAAAATATGTTACTCAACAAAGGACACCATAATACCAAAAGGGATCGTAAAACACCGTACAGACTCTAACACAATTCTATTGTTTGAAAACGAAAGAAAATACCAGAAACCATATACTCAAAATAGAATCAAACGAACTCGTACAAGAAAACTCATGCAAGACGTTACGTACCCAAAAGAAAACATACGGTCTTATCCAAAATAATGATCGACAACGCAAACCTAAAAGCATCGATACTAACACATCAATCAAGGGAGTAATGATACACACTAATATGTTAGGAACAATTAGTGCTTAAAAGAAACGTTTGATACTCATACGAGAAATCAATGCAACGAAAGAACTAACGAAATGCGCCTATATCCGAAAGAGCAGATCCGAACAACCAATATACATCAAGACGTAGAATGGGGAAAATCAGGTATCCTTACTAACAAAGTACGATGAAGGGATGCTAAGCTTAGACTGAGGAAATCCGAACAAACAACCGAGAAAACGACCAACCTCTATAATTGCAATACTAGGTATCCGCAATTACTAGATAGAAGGGAAAACTTACTATCTATACAACTTAACTCAATATATCCTCCAATTAGGGTAAGAGAAAAAATTCTCTACCCATACCACTATCTTTATCATGAATACACATATCAAAAAAGAAAACATATTACACTACCACCTTACAACCAAACACAAATAAATGCAATCATGGTCACAAGTCTACGTGTGTGATGCCTTTATAATTATGTTGGCCACCGTAATTATAAGTGTCTCCTTTCACACGTGTACTTACTTCCAAGATTACCCATTTCAATCATAATTCACATATGAGCACATATACCACATTGCACATCTTAAACCACTCCAACTTAACACATAAAGGATGCTCCGTCAATTAACTACTTACTTATACCAAAATAAAATTGAAACAACATAAAGGAATGAAAATCTCGCAACAACTCCCAAAATATGAAATATCCGAAAGAAATAATCAATAACAACATGACGAGGTAAAGGACAGGATAAACTTATGTTGGGCCTCGCTTGGGTTTGACTTTACCTCTGCAAGAATCACCCGACTCCGCGAGTCCAACCCTACTACTCGCATCTGACAAACGATCAACTATCCTATCTCCTTCAGTTCCACAAGAAGCTCCTCTTATGGATCCTTATAACGCTCAAGTCCAGTTGAGAAAACGGTTCCCCAATGAGACTTCTTACGGGTGGGGGAAAGACATAGCTAAAATTCTAAGAAAGTAATACATATCATACCAGATAAGGGTAGGCAAAATAACTCAATGATAACTCAGCAAAATACGAGATATATAAGCTATGCAAAAATAGAGAGGAAGCATAGCAGTTATAACATTAAACACTTAAGCCCTAAATGCATCTACATAAAGGACCCCTAGGTTATAGTCTAGGCTCAACCACCTACTTCTCTATAACCAAAGGCTCTAATACCAATCTGTCACACCCCGCCAAGGCGAAAACACGAGGCGTAACGAGAATGGATATCATCACAACACAATGGTGTCTACTATAAAGAAATCTAAATGAAGGAAATAACCAAATGGACACTATGTGTCATGACAATACCCAACACAAGATAAAGGAGTCTTGCATTACTAAAGTAATGTCGTACACGAACAAAAAAATCCAAAGACTAACAGCCTCCAACAAACAAGTATCAAGCAAAACAAATGTCATAAATGAAAAGACTAGAAAAGACAACTCCACAAGCAATGCCTAGGGTCTCTCTAGCCATTCTTCCTAACATCCTTCTTATCATCACGATACTCACCTAAAAATGATGCAAAAAAACGTCAACATAAAGTTGGTGAGAGTCATAGGTTTTACGACACCAATACAAGATTTAAATCAATTACTGTGATTAAAAAAAATAAAACATGGCAGGACAGTTAAGCTAGCAATTATGCATGCTAACATGCAAATGCACAACAACTATAACTAAGACGGAACGTGTCCCCCGATCCAACGCATATCTCACCATAAATGGGTAGGAACGTTACCCCCGATCCAACAACTCATAACACTGGGTAGGAACGTTACCCCCGATCCCAAATATGTCACTTACACACCTAAAAGTCTACCAGCTGGAACTTATACTTAGGCCTGGACCAATAAAACATTGAGTATTATTTCAACCCTCCAATTAGATTTAAATAGGTAGAACCACTACCGTCCAACCGAAATCACACATCAATGGGATAGGCGTACCCCTCCGCTCCAACCAACCACACAACAATAAAACACACCACATATAATAACCATATAACTGTTCATGCCTCAAGTAAAACCACATAATCACAACAATTAAAACTTTTCAATCTACAAGCATCATTTCCAAATACAAACACAAATGTTTTACACGCGACCAAGCTAAAAGCTCATGTCCATGTAACACTCATATGATGTATGTCTAAGGGTTTAATTAACCATCATGGGTCACCCTGACACCATGCCCAAACTTAACCACTTCATTAACTCCTTCCACTAGTTACTTATAATTAACTCAGAATTGCAGAATTTTATCATGAATTTACATACCCCAAACCCTTACTTAATGAGCCTCATAATTCATACCAAAAATATCCCATGTTCATTTATGAGTATATTAACTACCTTTGGATTTCTAAAAGCCATTTACAGGCACAAGTACTTCTAAGAAAATCAAACTTCAAAACAGTCCCAATTCAGATCTGATTGCACACTAAAAAGTTTTGGATTTATTAACTATACTTAGACATAAAATTAGAAGGTATCCTTATGGGGTTTCTCTATATACATATGGAACTTAACTACTGTAGAAGGGCTAAGCTCAATTCAAATTTTAAGTTAGGGTTTTACCCTCACAAACATGACCTAAATCTGACCCGTATTTACTGTTTTGACAACTTTTAGTATAACCAACATTTGAATGACTTTCCCATCTTAAAAACTTTCGAGGCCTGATTTTCTGGAAAGTATATTCAATGAGCTACTATTTATAGTCCATAAACACTCAAAAACCTATTACCATCATGGAGATATTCACTCGTAAACACAGCCCTAAATTCTGCTTACCCTAAATCAAGCTCACTTGGGGCTTTTGTGCCAGTATTATTCCTCTTACTCGTCTTTATTTCACTCTCTCCTTTCTATTCAACGCATCACCCACTACATTCGCTTTATCGGGGTATCACACAAATCATTCTTCAAAGTCTGAAAAGCCTCTTCTTGTTCTACGCTCCACTCATTCTTCTGATTCCTCTCAAGGTTGAGGAAGTAAGGGGGATTCACAATCTAAAATAATCTGATGACAGTCGGTGGCTATCCCGCCAAATCCTAAGAATAATCATCTAATTCCTCACTACCTCACTCTTACTCGGGTCCACGTGAATACATTATGGTTGACCACGTGACCAAGAAAATGCACTTCTTCTAATCAAAAATCACACTTAGAAAACTTAGCATATAGTTTCTCCTTCTTCAGTGACTCCAACACTAACTTCAAATGAACTTCATGTTCCTCCTTCGACTTTGAGTAGGCCAGAATGTCATCATGATCGATGACCAACCTACCTAAGTATGCAGGTTTTGCCAAAACCTACCTAGTTATGGTTTTGCCAACCCAGTTCATTTAAGTCCATGAAAACCGGGGTGCATTGGTTAAACCCAAAGGCATAACCGTAGACTCAAAATGTTCCGTATCTCGTTTCGGAAATGCGGTCTTTGGAATGGCATCCTCATGCCCTCGTAGCTGATGATAACATGACCGAAAATCTATCTTTAAGAAAGGACACGCTCTTCGTAACTAATCAAACAAGTCCTCAATCCTAGGGAGTGGATAACGGTTTTTAATAGTTAGTTTGTTCAATTCCCTAAAATCAATACACATGCGAAAAGAACCATCCTTCTTCTAAACAAATAACACTGGTGCTCCCTACGGAAAATGACTAGGTCATATGAAACCCTTGTCTTCCAACTCTTGAAGTTGTTCAGACAGTTCTTGCATATCCGAGGGTGCTAGACGATATGGAGACTTCGCGATTGGCGTCACTCCATGAACCAAATCTATGCGGAACTCAACTTGTCGCTGCGGTGGTCATTGATAAATCTCCTGGAAACACATCAATAAAATCTCGTACCACTGGTATATCACATATCCTAGGTTCATCTACCTTAGCGTTCATTAGGGCTTTGGCGACTCCCAATGTACGTTCCCTATGAATTGAACCCCCCGAAATATCTCATCACCTTCCAAACGGTATTAAACCACCTTCTCATAACATTACTATCACAAACTTCCTCTTGACAATCAGTCTATTCTCTACAATCACATCCAATGCTTCACACTCAACGGTATCAACGAACTCCAAAGGTTACGAACAATCGAATAGGATAATAAACGAATATCGAATCAAAGGCTAGAATGCATATAGGAGATTCCACATATGCATGTAGACGTGGATCAAATGACATAAGAATCACTTGAAGTATCTCATCACATTCCAACGGTATTCTAACCACCTTCTCATAACATACTATCACAAACTTCCTCATGGACAACTAGTCCAAAAATCAATACCAACGACGAAAATTCTTGTACCAATTATCGACTTTACTCGAACGACCAAATTAAATAATGTTTTTATAAAAATCAATTTAAAATAAAGAAGTTACTTTAAGTATAAAAATCATTTTAAAGAATAAATAAAATTGTTTTAAATGTAATCTTTATAAAATTCATTCTGGTTATCATAAAAAAAATCTAGAGACTGTTATCTAATGGTGTATCGTACCTTACCACTATGAATCACTTTAAACCTGCTTTTTATAATAAAATAAAAATCTATTTACAAAGATCATTTTATACATTATTTTCTACAAATACCAACACAATACTTCCAAAGGATTTTTATAATTAGACATCAATTATAAAATATGTTACTCAACAAAGGACACCATAATACCAAAAGGGATCGTAAAACACCGTACAGACTCTAACACAATTCTATTGTTTGAAAACGAAAGAAAATACCAGGAACCATATACTCAAAATAGAATCAAACGAACTCGTACAAGAAAACTCATGCAAGACATTACGTACCCAAAAGAAAACGTACGGTCTTATCCAAAATAACGATGGACAACGCAAACCTAAAAGCATCGATGCTAACACGTCGCCAATGGGTTACGAAAACCAAGGGATATACAATCAAAGGAGTAATGATACACACTAATATGTTAGGAACAATTAGTGCTTAAAATAAACGTTTGATACTAATACGAGAAATTAATGCAACGAAAGAACTAACGAAACACGCCTATATTCGAAAGAGCTGATCCGAACAACCAATATACATCAAGACGTAGAATGGGGAAAATCAGGTATCTTTACTAACAAAGTACGATGAAGGGATGCTAAGCTTAGACTTAGGAAATCCGAACAAACAACCGAGCAAACGAGCAACCTCTATAATAGCAATACTGGGTATCCGCAATTACTAGATAGAAGGGCAAACCAACTATCTATACAACTTAACTCAACATATCCTCCAATTAGGGGAAGAGAAAAAAAATTCTCTACCCATACCACCATCTTTATCATGAATACACATATCAAAAAGGAAAACATATTACACTACCACCTTACAACCAAACACAAATAAATGCAATCATGGTCACAAGTCTACGTGTGTGATGCCTTTATAATTATGTTGGCCACCATAATTATAAGTGCCTCCTTTCACACGTGTACTTACTTCCAAGATTACCCATTTCAATCATAATTCACATATGAGCACATATACCACATTGCGCATCTTAAACCACTCCAACTTAAAACATAAAGGATGCTCCATCAATTAACTACTTACGTATATCAAAATAAAATCAAAATGACATAAAAGAACGAAAATCTCGCAACAACTCCCAAAATACGAAATATCCGAAAGAAATAATCAATAACAACATGACGAGGTAAAGGACGGGATAAACTTATGCTGGGCCTCGCTTGGGTTTGACTTTGCCTCTGTAAGAATCACCCGACTCCGCGGGTCCAGCCCTACTACGCGCATCTGACAAACGATCAACTATCCTATCTCCTTTGGTTCCACAAGAGGCTCCTCTTATGGATCCTTATAACGCTTAAGTCCAGTTGAGAAAATGGTTCCCCAACGAGACTTCTTACGGGTAGGGGAAAAACATAGCTAAAATACTAAGAAAGTAATACATATCATAACAGATAAGGGTAGGAAAAATAACCCAATGACAACTTAGCAAAATACGAGATATATAAACTATGCAAAAATAGAGGGGAAGCATAGCAGTTATAGCATCAAACACTTAAGCCCTAAATGCATCTACATAAAGGACCCCTAGGTTATAGTCTAGGCTCAACCACCTACATCTCTCTAACCAAAGGCTTTGATACCAATTTGTCACACCCTGCCTAGGTAGAAACACGAGGTGTAACATCATGGATATCATCACAAGACAATGGTGTCTACTATAGACAAATCTAAATGAAGGAAATAATCAAACGGACACTATGTTTCATGACGATACCCAACACAAGATAAAGGAGTCTTGCATTACTAAAGTAATGTCATACACGAACAAAATAATCCAAATACTAACAATCTAATGTCGTACACGAACAAATTAATGTAACAACCCCCGATAAAAATCTGGAAGCATCGGGGAATGGTAAACATTGGGCGTGCTACTTCAAAAGTACAACATCAAGATATAGGAAACGACAATAATTGGACGTTTAAGTCAAGATTTCATTTGATGCTCATTAGCAAATTATCGAGGTTCTTACAATTAGGTCCATAAGATTTTAAAAGTCATATAAACATTCTTAATTAACAAAAGCTTAATAATACAAAAAGTTGCTTAAGTTTTTAAGGAAGAATAAAAGTTGCTTAACTTTAGATTAAAAATCTAGAATCCGTATTCATTGATATTCCGCCACGGGCTCCCGTCCAATCGTCGCATACTTTGAGGACCTGAAATTACATGCTTAAAGAGTCAACTCCAATGGTTGCGGAATATCATAGGTTTTTCAGTTAATAAAGGGTGGACCACAAGATCGAATTAATAGTAGACTTGAAAATCACATTCAGAAGTTCCAAAACGTTTATTATTGCCACTAAGGTCATGACACGTTAGCTTAACTAAGATTTGTGCCCAATCAGAATATTGGATGCTTGCCAACAACTAACATATTCAATGTGAAATGCACTCGCCACGTTCAAAATAGTGGACCCAAGTAAGGGCGGGGGGTTGTTAGTCTCGATAGATATATCCATATACACCAAAATTGCGCTCACTATAATAGCAATTAACTGGGTTTTTTTTCCCCATGATATAGGGACTTCACGGCAATAAGGTAAACCTTAGGCATTAATACTCAGGACAGTCATCTGCGATAGCATTAGACAATTTGATAACACTTGTGTCCAATAGTAAAACAAGGCAATGTTAATTCACCCCGTAGATTTTGTAAAACAATTGTAGAAAAAGGGGGCTATGAACTCACCTTGAGTGAATGAAAATCAACAAGTATTCAAAATGGAAAAAAAAATGCGTCACGAAGGAATCCGAAGGTAACCTAATCCAATATAGGTCGTATAAGTACCAAGTACTTGAATCTAATCTTATAGTTGTTATCTCGTACTATCGTTCGGGCTATCATAATTAAAGAGGTCATGACATGACGTTCGAGGAGTTAGGACACTTTAAATCGTAAATCCAACAATCTCGTGAAAAGCCTTCCGAAGAGGCTATCATTTATGAAACTCGCCTAGTTAATATATTACTTTGACTACAACATATATTCTTTATGCTCAATCACCAACTAATGGTTTTGGAAAAATTGTGTTTAACAAGTTAAAACGTTTATAATTATCGTTTTAGTAAAACTGGCGTAACTTCCGCGTTTTAAACCCGATTCTCGCGTTTCCTTATGCCATCTTTTCGTATCAAAGACCGAGTAACATATATTGACAGATTTTCGAAATTTCGGACCTACTGTAGTGAAAGTAAAAATTACTTGTTCAATCAGGCCTTATGTATTTTTTATCGTTTAATTGTCGTAAAAAACCCTGTAAACGTCGTATTTTATTCGTTATAGCTCTGTTTTTAACGATTCTTTCGAGGCGTTTTCGTATTTGAAAGTTCTATATTTTTATGAGGTTTACAAAAATATAACTTTCTGTCATGAATTTATCTTTTTTATAAAAATAGTTTTATAAAATATTAATTGTAGTTAAAAACTGGCAGAAATTCATAACTGTTCGTTATAATTGAAAATTACGGATTTTATCATTTTGGAATCTAAAAAAAATATGTATTATTTGTTAAAAATATAAAACCTTGCTGTTTCTTAATTTTTATAAAAATGTTTTTATAAAAATTTACTTACGACGTCGTTTATTAACGTATAACTCGTTTTTAACGTAACTTTTTCGTTATTAATCCGTTTAACAAGTTTCTTACTTTTTCGGAATCGTCGTGAAATGTATTATCTTGTAAAAATATAAAAGGGATATGTAAAAATTCGAATTTTGGACTTAATGTATTGCTTGAGGTTTGTTGAATCCTATTTTTGGATCTTTTCTATATTCTTTACTACTTTTGTTTTTTCCAATGTCTCATATATCATATATATTATATATCATCCTTATATTAGCACTTACTTGTCCATAATAGTCCTTATGTGTCCAAGTTACCAATGTTAACAATTCCATTAACATACTTTAAAACCATAACTTACTTAAGTAACCCTAATTTACCCATAATCATCTTTACACCAAAATAGCTTGATACAATATTTTCTCATCCTTTTTAACATAATGTAAGTAATAACACCACATGTATATGAGTGTGTAAAATGATCATTTCAAGTATAAAACTTCATTTTCATGAATAAAACCTAAATGGTGATATAAGCTAAATACAATAACCATGTGCATAAAAATGAAAATTATAAAAACATAAAGAGTTCAAGTGGACCTTATGAGGTATGATGATGATGATGTACAAGTACTAAACCCTTGTTTAGCCACAAAACCAAAGCTTGCACAATAAACCCTTACTTTCTTAACCAAAAACCCTAACTTCCTTTTTCTTGAGTTATACTTGAAAAAGGGTTAGTCAATGCTTGGGATCACCTTAGAATACCTTATAATGGATGTGTATAAGTGTGTATGGGTTGTATAAAAATTGCTATGGATTTGGTAGAGTGCTTGACCTTTGCCGTAGCTTATATAGAGATGGGGAGAGAAATATTGTGAAAATTTTACTAAGTGTTATTGTATGTAAGACTTAACTAGTTTACTTGTATGTATATAATACTTTCAAGGGTCAAAAGTCAAGCAAGTATTCAATAGAGGACAAAGTGTATGGTTCTTGGGGAGAAGGTCATGGTTGATGGTTTAGTAGTCAAAGTATGCTAGGTATGGTGTGCCATAATGAAGTTTTGATGGTGTAGTAAATGACCAAGTTGCATGCTTATCTTATGTTTTCATGTATATCCTTGTATAAGATCGCACAGATTTTCGGCACAACAATGATTTTATTACATGATTTTATTTATGTATTTTTTGTGTTATTGGGTATTAAAAATGTGGGTATTTGTTGAAGCGTAGGAAAGTTTTTGTGGTTAGCCGGGAGTGCCTATAAAATGCAAATTTATCGCGATACGGATTAATTTTTCGTATCCTGATAAAAATAAAAATGATCAAAGTTAATAATTATTCCTCAAAAATAATTTCTATAACCCTTGAATTGATGTAAACCATTTAATTGTTTGATGTCTGTTTACGCATAAACGATAATTTATATTTTAGTAGCGATTTAACTTAACTATTAAAATATAAAAGTAAACGGTACGAGGAAAAGAAATTTTTTTTTTAGTCACTCACCTCGGCCCCTACCCAATCACCCCCCCCACCACGACACCTTGGGTCCCACGGCCATTCAAACTGACACGCACGATAGTGTAAAAGACTGAAAAAAATATTGAAATGTTACAGTCGCTCCTAGACGGTTAAGAAGAGCCTTGTCCTCAAGGCTCAAATTGCGGCACTTGAGGAAGGTACGGGTTCAGAGAAAAGATTCGGATATTTCTTTCGGAATTGGTCTTCATGTTCCCAAGTATATTCAGCTCCTTGCCGAGAGTTCCAACGAACTTTGACTAATGGGATTCTTCTACCGCTTTAGCTTTTCACAGTCCAGCTATACGATCTCATTGTAGTGCTCGTCGAACAAATTCGCAGATTTCCCATCAATCTCGATCTTCATCCAAAGGTACTTGAAACATTGGCTCAGCTAAAAACATGTTCCTTGAGGTTCGATACATGAAACGTGTCGTGACACAAACTTAGACTACTGGGAAACTTCAGCCGATAAGCCACCTGATCAACACGCCTCGATGATTTCTAAATGGTTCGGACGTATCGTGGTGCTAGTTTTCCTTTTTGTACCTCAAATCGTAACCACTCTCCTTCCATGGAGATACTTTAGTAACACTCGGTCTCCACAAACTTCGAATTCAAGGGGTTTACGCACTCTTATTTTGCTAGTTTTGGCGATCCTAGCCGTCTTTAATCTGTCCTTGATTATGAAAAATCCGTTTCAGTCGTTTCTTGCACAATCTCTGGTTTTCCATAAGGTGACTTCTAAACTTCAGTCCATATAACGGGGGATCGACTTTTTCGCCCGTACAAGCCTCGAATGGTGCACACTTAATGCTTGTGTGGTAAATGTTATTATAGGAAACTCAATAATGGAAGATGGTATCCAAACTGCCACAAATTCCATTAAAAACAAGCTCGAAGCATTATATCCTCCAAGTCTGGAATAGTACGCTCACTTGGGGACCGTCGGTCTCGAGGGTGTAAGCCTACTCATGTCTAGTCTCGTACCCAACGATTCTGAAAGCTTGCCTCTAAGTGTGGTTCGTGAATCGACCATCTCACTGGGTCTAGAAGTGTTTTGATACCGACACACCATGTCTCGCCTTGAGCTCTCGAATAGCTCTGTTGTATAATTTGTCTTTGCTGTTTTCTCTGTTTGTAGTCTTCACGTATAGGGAGGAAGTGAGCGACTGGTCAATCTTATCAACAACGACGCCACATAGTATCATGCCCATGCTACTCTTAGGCAACTTTGTGACAAAGTCCATTGTTATCTTTTCCCATTTCCACTCTGGAATTTCTGGTTGCTGAAGAAATCCTGAGGGTTTTTGATGTTCGGCTTTAATCTGTAGAACGCTAGCGTTAAGACATCTGCTTACATACTCAGCGCAATTGTCTCTCTTCTGATACCAGGCCCAAAACAGTCCTCCTGATCTAGTATCTTTCTTATCGCACCGGATGTACTGATGATATCTAGAAGGTTTGAGCTTCATCCATGATATTTTCGACGTTACATCCATTCAACTGATGGAATCCCAAAAGATACGATCAGAGAAGTTAAATATTGCACCATAATCTCGTTGGCTCAAAGTGTTCTTTCTAATACCTCTTTGCCATTAAGTTGTGGGCACTTTGGATGATCGCTTGGAAGCTTGCGCTTTGCGCTATGCAGAAATCTTAGTATTAAGTCCAGAATAATGAATTGTTTTACTTCTATAGCACGTATCGTCTGGGCGCTAGAGCTTTCTTTTTGCTCAATGGCAATTCGCACCACGTTTTCCTTTGCCCGGGTAGGGATGGTGGATCTCACACTCGTAGGGTCACTGAGTTAGCTCGATTCCACCGCCTAGGCGGCATATTAAATCTTCTGGTCTAATATTGTACTGGGACTCTGAGTGGTCAGTTGTGTAGATAATACCTTTTCGTTGCCCATAAAGACAATGTCTCCAGGATTTTATGAGCGAACACCAGCGACCTCAATTCTAGGTCGTGTGGTGGGTATATATTGTTGTTCTTCATGCTCTTAATGTCCTTGACGCATTTGCTATCACCTTTGCTCGTTTTGCATCAGCACGCACCAAAAACCTTGTTTTGATGAATCACAATCTAGACCACAAAGTTCTCAGGTCCATGTCGGGAGTTGTCTAGCACTGGGGAGGAGGCATATGCATAGTTATCTCCTTCAGAATTTGGAGAAGAGTCTGTTGCTTATCGCTGCACATTAGTCTCTATTTTTTGAGTTAATGAGGGTGGAGAGGTGGGCTGTTATTGCAGATCTTGGAGATAATTCTCAATAAAACCTTCGGTAGTAACCCGGCCAATTCCTAGAGAATATGAAGAATTCTAAGTTGACGACTTTCGCGGGCGTGTATCTTCTGTTTAGAGCTGAACTCAAAAGTATAAAAACTCGCTACGGGTCACGTGTGGATACCGTCTATGGTTGGACTAAAGTTAGGAACTGTACTTCTTGTAACAAAATTCGCCACTTGAATATTTGGCATACAACTTCTCTTCTGGAGAGGAAGTCTAAAATCGTTTCAGGTGGACTTCTGTGTTGTCTTCTTCTGGGACATTGAGTCTGATTATGAATGTCGGTCAATGAACAATTTCGAATTTGTCCAAAATACGGCTTGCAGACGAGGGGCTATCATTAGTCATAAAATAGTGTGTGGAGCGTTTGTTCGTCCAAATGGTAATGATCTGTGGGACTCAAAGTATGCCATATCGGTTCTAAGAAAACGATGGTTCTTCGGTATATATTCCTTCTCGGGACTCCAAACTGATGATATCCTGAGCGAAAGATCTATCTTCGAGAGAAACAAGCACGCATCCTTGTGAATTGGTCAACAGTCATAATTCTAGGGAATAAGAGTAACAAGGTTCTTTATAGTTAACTTGTTTAGTCCGCTGTAGTTCTATAACATTTCTCATCGAAACCGTCTTTCTTCTTGAACAAAGGAGCACGGGTGCTCCCCATGGTGAGAGGATTTGGTAGAATAAGTAAAACCCTTTTCTTGAAGTTACTATTAAGATGGTTGACGCAATTTCTAACATATTCTGCAAGGGGATAATCCGGATATGGAGGATCTAGAACAACTGGCGATGCGCCTGGAATCAGATCAATGTGAGAATTCTATATTCGGCACAAGATGTATAGCCTAACAGAGTTCGTATGGTAAATACCTCAGGAAAGTTCGTCGGACAACACGTATGTCATCATGCTTTTTCTCATCAGCCTTGATACATGCAATGTGTGACACGGAGATCTTTTTGTCCGGGCCTTCGCTTGACAGACTTCAGAATCTGTGCCATTCGGAAGGAGGTGATACGGACAATCTTCTCAATAACTTTTGATGAGTGGCTTCTGGGTGACTTTTTGACTAACTAATCCCATTTCCAAGATATAACATCACATGCTTGCTACGTCCCGGGTTTGGCGCTAACAAGTTATTGTGAAACACCCGTGGATTTATACACAGGGATAGTGAAAACTACGTATCAAATGGTATTGGTGACTAAACAACTTTTTACGTCACTGCCGAAAACTCTAACTTCGTAGCTTGGTTTTAGAGTTGGTAGGGACTGAGGAGGTGTATTAATTAATACTAATGCTCGTATATAACGCAGGAAGAAGAAGATACGAAAACTCTTCTCGAGCACCGAATTAATGTAGAATACACAGAGTAGTGATCATTAGAAGACGAAAACGGTACCCGTGACCCCATTCGGAGATTTGCAGTGGATTTTCAGACCACAACGTAAGGTTCCCACGAGGCTCATCAGTTTGTGATGGTTCTGCTTTCGGAATTTATCTTCTGAAAGTTGTTCCGCTTTTTCTCTCCTACACCCGAAAAAGATATCTCATTTGTGCAGGGGTAGTCATGTCCTGCACCCTTTGAAGCCCTAATTCTTACAATCCTTCTCCAGGGGCCAAATCTTTGTGGCATATCTGCCGACACTTTTGAGGACTCAACGGTCCCATGTGATTGTAAGTTGCATCCGATATTACATTTTTTTGGTAAATTTCCGTAGCATAAATCTGTTTCCCTACAGCTGGGGCATGCAGCATATGCCCTAATCATTTTTCCTGTATCTGTTTTGATGCCTGGTGATGATTGTTTGTTTCGGTTGCGGTGATTGTTGTTGTTGTAGGTTATTGTTGCTGGTTGTTGTGGGGTTGTTGTTAGCTAGTTATGGTTTATTTGTTATTGGTTGTTTCTCTGGGTTGTCTTCCGCAGAAGTTCGTGTTTATTGCTTTACCGATTCTTGAAGTCTCCTATCCCTGAACTGGCTTGCTGACAGTTCTCGGGGCCATGTTGATTGCCTCTTGCTAGGTCGCAGGCTTTGAAGAAGTGTATGTTTCTTTTGATTCTTATCAGGAGGGATAACCACGAACTATACCTTTCAATCTTATTCTTTTCAGTAGGCACTATTACATAAACATCCAAGGCCAGTTCGTGGGATGGAAACGATTTGTTGTAAGCTTCAATATCATTCCTTTCAGAGTCAGTGTCAAAGCTTTATTCCATTCCTTTGGAGTTTCAGTTGCTGGAGCTGTATTCATGTGGTCATAATATGCTGTTCGCGCGTTGGATCTACAGGGGGATCTGATTGAGCATTAGCAAGTCCCAAGGTTGAACACTTTCCGTTCACAGGTCAGAGCACGACCCATTATGAGTTTTTTGTCGACGTGCATAGCAAACTTCAACTTTGTTGATCGCTTCAGCATCATTTCATAATTTCAAAAACACGTGCTCCATCTTTTTGACAACGTTTCAGTGCCGGGAGCTACCACCTTCAGTCCCCTTGCATGAGTGGGCTTGCCATTCATAAATGACTTATACGAACATCCATGCATCTCTGGTACAACAGTTCCTCCAGTATTTGTTGATCCTGGATTCAACCAGTATAGTTTGAGTCAGCTCTAGTCTTTTCGTATTTTTCAATGGCTTTGGCCACACGTTTTCCCACATATCTTCCTAACCTGGATTTCTTTATTAACTCCTGGGCGGCATGATTCTGGCAACACAAGTACACAATTCGTTAGGAATTTGTTAAAAGTATGCAGAGTTAATTTTGGCACATGGTAAATAATGGAGAAATGGATATGGTATTATAAATTATCAGGATAGCGATATTTAGTTATTGGTCAGATAGAAATTGGATATTTTAATATGGACAGAGAGATAGACGTAAGAGATCGAATTTAAACCATGTATTCTATATATAAGTAATTATATATATATAATGCATTAATGACAATCAGAAAAAAGTTAAGTAAGGACTCGGGGAATACAGCAGCGCGTGGATACACGGCAAGTGATGAAGGCTTCTGTTATTTAAAAAATGAAAGAAAATCTTTTAAACTTTGTGGTAATAGACTAGGTTTTGAAATGACCAGTTCCTAATACTTGGCTCTAGGGTTCCATCTGTTACCACCCCCAAAATCTTTGGTAGAGCGGAATGGTAACATTGGGGTGCTACTTCAAAGTACAAAATTCAAGGATATAGGAAACGACCATAATAGGGAGTTTTAAGACAAGATTTCATTTGATAGCCTAGCAAAATTATCAGAGTTCATACATTAGGTCCATAAAGGTTTTAAAAGTCTGAAACATTCTTAATAACAAAAAGCTTCGTCATACCAAAAGATGACTAAAGTTTTTAAGGAAATAAAAGGTGCTTAACTTTAGATAAACACAGAATCCGTCTTTATTGATATCCGCCACGGCTCCCCGTCCATAATCTTCATACTCTAGGAACAGAATATTACATGCTAAAAGTCAACACAAAGGTTGAGTGAAATCATAGGTTTATCAGTAAAAAGGGTGGACCACAAGATCAAGTAATAGTAGACTCTGAAACACATTCAGTAGTCCAAAACGTTTATTATTGCACTAAGCTCATGACACCGAAGCCTTAACCTGATTTGTGCCCCAATCAGAATATAGTGTGTTACTTGCCAACAACCTAACATTCTCTCAATGTTAATTGCAACCGATCAAATAAGTGATGCCCAAGTGAAGGGTGGAGGGTTGTTAGTCCCGATAGATTATCACTAACACCAGCGGCTCACTATAATGCAGATTTAACAGGTATCATGATAATAGGGATTCACGGCAATAAGGTAACTTAGGCATTAATAATCAGGCAGAAGTAACTGGATGAATACACTTGGAAAACACTTGTGTCCAATAGTAAAACAAGCAATGTAATTCACCCCGTAGATTTTGTAAAACAATTATAGAAAAAGGGGGCTATGAACTCACCTTGAGTGAATGGAAATCAACAAGTATTCAAAATAGAAAATGCGTCACGAAGGAATCCGAAGGCAACCTAATCCAATATAGGTCGTATAAGTACCGAGTACTTTAATCTAATACTTAATAGTGTTATCTACGTTACTATCCGTTGGGCTTATCATAATTAAAGAGGTCAGGACATGAGTTCGAGGAGTTAGGGACACTTTAAATCGTAAATCCATACAACTCGTCGAAACGCCCATTCCGAAGATGCCTCCTTTATGTAACTCCACTAGTAATATAGTACTTTCGATAACCACACATACTTTTCTATATAGCTCAATCACCAACTATGGTTTTGGAAAAAATTATGGTTAACAAGTTTTAATACGTTTTATAATTATGTGTTTAGTAAAACTGGCGTAAACTTTAGCGGTTTTAAAACCCGATTCTATGTATTGATACGAAGTTTCTTATGCAACTCTTTTAGTATTCAAGACGAGTTATCATAAATTGACATTTTCGTATTTACGGATTCCTACCGTGTGAAGTAAAAATTACTGTTCTCCATCAGAACCTTATGTTATTTTTATCGATTTATATTGTCGTAAACCGTAAACGTCGTATTTTATTAGTTATAGCTCCGTTTTAACGATTCTTTCCGAGGACGTTTTCAGCGCGTATTTGAAAGTTCTATATTTTTTATGAGGTTTACAAAAAATATAATCTTTCTGTCATGAATAGTAAACTTTTATAAATATAGTTTTTTTTTTTATAAAAGTATTAATTGTGTAAACTTGCGAAAATTTTCGTTTACTTGTTCGTTATTAACGTGAAAAAATTACGATTCTGATCATTTTGGAATCCTAATAATATGTATTATTTGTATAAATATAACCCTTGCTGTTTATAATGTTTTATAAAAAGTTTTTTATAAAAATTTACTTTTACGACTTCGGTTTTTCGTAACGTTATAACATCGTTTTTAACGTAACTTTTTCGTTATCGATCAGTTTAACAAGTGTTCTTAATTTTTAGGAATAGTCGGGAAATGTATTATCTTGGAAAAATATAAAATGGATATGTAAAAATTCGAATTATTTTGGGCATATAATGTTTGCTTGAGTTTGTTGAATCCATTATTTGATCTTTTTCTAAATTTTTTTACTGAACTTTTTGTTATTTTACCACATGTTCATATTTATATTATATTAAATATACCATCCTTATATTAGCACTTACTTGTCCATTAATAGTCCTTATGTGTCCAAGTTACAATGTTACAATTCCATTTAACATACTTTAATGTCCATAACTTAGCTTAAGTAAACCTAATTTTACCCATAATCATCTTTACACCATAAATTAGCTTGATTACAATATTTTTCATACTTTTTAATAATGTAAGTATTTACCAATGTATATGAGTGTGTTTAAAATGATTCATTTCAAAGTAATAATAAAACTTCTATTTTTCATGAATAAAACCTATATGGTGATTAAGATTTTAAATACAATATCCATGTGCATAAAAATGTGAAAAATATTAACAACTAATAAAGAGTTCAAGTGGACCTTATGAGGTATGATGATGATGATGTACAAGTACTAAACCCTTGTTTAGCCACAAAACCAAAGCTTGCACAATAAACCCTTACTTTCTTAACCAAAAACCCTAACTTCCTTTTTCTTGAGTTATACTTGAAAAAGGGTTAGTCAATGCTTGGGATCACCTTAGAATACCTTATAATGGATGTGTATAAGTGTGTATGGGTTGTATAAAAATTGCTATGGATTTGGTAGAGTGCTTGACCTTTGCCGTAGCTTATATAGAGATGGGGAGAGAAATATTGTGAAAATTTTACTAAGTGTTATTGTATGTAAGACTTAACTAGTTTACTTGTATGTATATAATACTTTCAAGGGTCAAAAGTCAAGCAAGTATTCAAAGAGACAAGGTATGGTCTTGGGGAATGGTCATGGTTATGGTTAGTAGTCAAAGTATGCTAGGTATGGTGTTGCCATAATGAAGTATGGTGTGTAAATGACCAAGTTGCAAGCTTATCTCATTTTTCATGTATATCTTTGTATAAGATGCAAGATTTTCGGCACAACAAAGATATACATGATATATTTATGTAATTTTTGTGTATTGGGTATAAAAGTGGGTATTTGTTGAAGCGTAGGAAAGTTTTTGTGGTTCCGGGAGTGCCTAAATGCAATTTATCGCGAAACGTATACACTTTACGTATCCGATAAAAATAAAATGATCAAAGTTAATAATTATCCTCAAAATAATTATATAACCCTTGAATGATGTAAACATTTAATTGTTTGATGTCCGTTTACGCTAAACGATAATTTTTAACTTACGCGATTTAACTATTAAAAATAAAAGTAACCGCGTACGAGAAAGAAAAATAAATAATTAGTAAAATAGATGACGTCGTAAAAGACCTGAAAATACGGAAATGTTACATGCATGGTGCTAAATTACTTGGTGGGCCTGCTAGTGTGGATTTTAATTTCAGATGTGAGCTTGTGATGAAGAGGGTGGCCAAAACCATTATGTTGATGGATACAATTTCTAAGATTAATGATCCTCAGTGTGAGTTGTTGCTTCTTCGTGCCTGTGCGGGTATATCTGTTAGGATATCATTTCATCACCAAAACACAAAAATAAGAAAAATAGATTTTAGAGAGAGAAAGTAAAAACAAAGAAAAATG
>BQNB010095699.1:0-25803 GCA_026074375.1 Tanacetum coccineum
GAACATCTGGTCATGATCAAACAAAGATCAACATTCTTCAAATCTTTCATGTTGTGGTTAAGAAAGTTCATGTAGACTATGCTAGCCTTTTTTAGTGGGACTTCATTCATTGTGTCCAACAAAATAAGGATGTAATCCAATATCCTCGCTTCATAAATCTTATCATTGTTGATATTATGTCAAAGTTTAAGTAATTTCCTAAGAGAGTTGAAGAGGAATATCATTCAATCATAGATGATACTCCACTGGTGAGTGTTTATACTATTAGGAAGGTGACTGTAAAAGGGATGTTGATTCCAGATAATTTGATAACTGATGAAATCCAATATACTCAGGAGTATAAGGATTATGTGGAGGAGTTTAGAAGGGTAGACGTTCCAATGATTCAGCCACAACTGGTTAAATCTACCTAAGGAACGAATAGGACACCTAGAGCCACTAGGACACCTAACCCTGCGGAGGTTGTTCAAAAGAAGAAGGGAAAACGAGCTACTGGAGACACAAGTTCACCCAGACCATCTCTCTAGATTCATGTTAGACAGCAGAAACCTATTTTTACTACTCCTATTCCACCTCTCAGTAATGATAGAAAACGTGATGAGATTCACGAAGAAACCATAATGAGCCTCGCTTAACACAAAACAACCAAAATTGCTGAGGAACAAGAAAACTTGGTTGCAGTAAAGGAGAAAATACTAGAGGAAAATGTAGAAAAGATGGTAGAAGGAGAAGATGAAGAATCATATGCTAGTGAGTTTGTTGATTCCGTATTCCTTAATGAAGATGATTCTGGTACTTAGATAAAGCCCGGGAGTCATAAGGAAAATCCAAAAATAGTTGATGAAGATGATTATGATGATGATGATGATGAGGAGGAGGAAAAAAAGATGATAAGAAGGATGATGATGATGATGATGATGAAGATGATGATCACGATGATCATGTATTGATCAGAATTCAAAGATTGGGTAGTTCGAAGGTTAGGACTGAGATGATGCAGACACCCATTCCCTCACCCCCTAGACCCCCTAGGACAGACTAATTTTCAATAAGACTATTTCTCAGGAATTGATGGCTACTGTATCACCTACACCCGCTACTTCATCTCAAGGACATGCAAAGCTTATTTCCAAGAAATACTCACACATTCCAGGTGCTCTTCACAGGATATAAAGGCGTCAAGGTTTTATGATCAACCAAATGGAAAAGAAATATGTTACTAACTATGAATTTTAAGGTATTAAAGAAAGAGTGGATAAAGTTATCCATGAAATTATTTCTTAGATTGCTTCAAAAGCTACAAATGATTTGATTGATGACAACCTTTTAAGAGTCGTGGTTTATGTTGTCAGACAAGAAAGAGATGCTTTACAAGCTAATGTAACCTGCCCTGATTTCAAACAAATTTATTGTTCATTCACCAAAGATAATTGAATAACTTTTCAAGATTTACATGAAGAACAATGTTATTAATGTTCATCCTACAACAAATACTCCCACTGCTACAACAACAACTGCTGATCTTCAACAACAACTATATTTGAAGATGAAGTTGAATCTTTAAAATCAAGTTATTGACCCAGAGTTGTGGGATGTTCTTAAATGTAAGTTTGAAAAGTCTTATGCCTTGTCCTATCCTTGTAGAATAGATGCTTTTCGCAAACGAGATCATGAGGATCATCAGGAAGATGATGCTCCTCATGAAGGGGAGAAAAGAGCGAAAAAGAAAAAGACATCAAAAGGCTCAAAATCTGCAAGTAGCTCTTCATCAAAGCAACCGGTTTAAGGATCCAAAACTTATGCATCTGAACATCAACAACAACAACAATAAGAATGGGATGCATAGGTTAAGGATTCAGTTATTTACGAAGATGAGGTTATTTTTTAGGTGATGAAACTACTAAGCTAATTGAAGAATTTCATAATGTTGATAAGCATGTACCAACTATCTTTGATCAGGAAAGAATAGAGGCTACATTAAGAGACATGATGAGTAATCAGTTTAAAGATGTTGAAGAATATGCCTACCATTTGGAAAAATCAAAGTACTATATAGAGAATCAAATAGTGTGGGAAAGCAAGTAGGAGGATATAAGACGATCAAAGCTATATTCTCATGATTTCTATAGTCCCAAAAGAAATTTGAATGAACCTCCAAGGTAGGATTTGTTTTTCTTAAAGTATGGAATTTCTAAGGAGATGAACTATGTGCTTTCACTCCATAAAATACACGTCGTTCCATTTCCTAAAGAAGATTTGGAAGAAAAGATGAATCATTAGGTTATAAGAGAATTCAAGACTTTCAACGAAGAAGCACGGTTATCAGTCTAACACTGGAAAGATTCATGGCACAAGACAATGTACAAGATCAATCACAGAAGAGTTAGAAATAATCTAGAAGAATATTTCTCCAATCATAGGATAGTTGAAGTTTTCAGAGTTACTACTGAACAACAACACAGGCTTGATTACATGGAACAAATTATTATGATGAGAGAAAATAACAAACCGAATAGCTTTTCTAAGCCCGACATCAAGTATCTGAACAAAAATGACATTGAAGATATGTACTTCCTTTGCCTGAATAAGAAAGTCAACTACTGTGAGAAAAAGTTGCTGAATTCTTTGATGACGTTCATCAGGAGTCATGTAACCTGGGAGAGAATTCATGACTTTCATCTAGGAATAGAAAGCTACCAGATCATGATCAACTTAACCGCACCAACGTTAATATTCACTGGTATTGAAGCATGTGATCCTTACTTTATTATAGATAAACCAACTACGTGTTTAATTTACTTAAACGGCAAAGAAGAGGAAAGGGTTATGAATTTGGTTGCGATTGTAAAGTTTTGTGATGCTACGCAGGAAAGAGTTTTGAAGGAAGTTAAGCTGAAGATCTTTGAGACAGAATTTCTGAAGAAGGCTCCACTGTTGGGTGAATTATACCTTGATATAATGAAAGCATATGAAAGAGAAATAACTGTCAGGATTATAAGACTTCTTGATGATCTTAGAGTTACTGCTGCTCAGATGTGTGTTACTACTGCTAGCACAAAGATAATGAAAATTATGCTAAGTAGTTAGTACTGCTAGTTCATAGTTACTACTGCTAGTGTAGCTAGTGTAACTTAGTACTGCTAGTGTATATTAGTACTGCTAGTTAATGCTGCTGGTGTATAAGTTACTACTACTAGTGTTCAAAGTTAATGCTACTGGTACAAAGTTAGATTTGCTGAAAGATTACAACTACTGAAAGGAAAAAGACTGCTCAGAGAAGATAAAGATTGCTTAAAGATCAAGATTACTTAGTTGATAAGGATTCTTATTTATATAATAGATCTTAGAGAATATTCTATGTTTTAAGAATATGTTGTAAATCGACTAGGACCTTTTGGTGTATAAAAGGAGGACCTAGGGCATAGAGTTCTATGTGTCAAAAATGAGTCATTCAGAGAGTTGTTCATAGCTTCAAGGTTTTGTAACCCTAATACTAGTTAGAGTATTCGTATTAATATATTGAAGATTTTGTTTGTTAATCTGTATGTTCATTAGAATTACTATTTCATTGAATAATTCTTCTTATAGTAAAGATTAGATTCCGCATAATCTTTAGTATTATCAAATAAAGTTTCTATCATAGTTGTGTAGGATTTATCTTGCATAACTAAACCTTACACATGCTAAGGAATTCAAGATCCATTCAAGTGGGATAAACACGTGGTATAAGAGCTTGTTGCTTTGAGAAACTTTGCTAAGAAGACATGGATCAAGACTCAGTACATATGGTAGCTATATCAAAAGTGCCTATGCTCAAACCAAGTGAGTATGAGGATGGAACAGTACATCCAGATGGTTGATTATTCTCAATGGGAAGTCATAGAGAATGGTAATGCACCTCCAATAACAAAACTTGTTGAAGGTGTTGAGACTATAATTGCTTATGCAACTGCTAAAGAAAAGGCACAAATGAGGTTAGAGTTAAAGGCAATAAGCACTTTATTGATAGGCATCCCTAATGAACATCAATTAAAGTTTAACTCTATCAAAGATACCAAGTCATTGGTACAGGCTATTGAGAAAGGTTTGGAGGGAATGTTTCTACTAAAAAGACTTAGAGGAATCTTCTAAAGCAGCAATATGGAAATTTTACTGCATCTAGCTCAAAGGTGTTAGATTAAACCTTTGATAGGCTTCAAAAGCTTATCAGTCAGTTGGAGATTCATGGTGAAAGTATCTCATAAGAAGATGTGAATCAGAAGTTCTTAAGAAGTCTGTCACAAGAATGGAACACACATACCATTGTGTTGAGGAACAAGCCTATGATAGATACATTAAGCTTGGATGATCTTTACAACAATCTGAAGATCTATGAACCAGAGGTTAAAGGGACATCAATCTTAAGCACAAACATACAAGAAGTAGCCTTTGTGTCCTCAAACAGCACCAGCAGTACAAATGGAGCAGTTAATACTGCTCATGGTGCTACAACTGCTAGTACTTAAGCTACTGCTGTTAACTCAATAACTATTGACAACTTGAGTGATGTTGTCATCTATGCTTTCTTTGCAAGTTAACTAAACAGTCCATAACTTGAAAATGAGGACTTGCAACAAATTCATCCTGATGATTTAGAAGAGATGGATTTAAGGTGGCAGATGGCTATGCTAACAATGAGGGCAAGGAGATTCTTAAAGAACACTAGAAGGAAGTTTTTTGTGAATGGTACTGAGACCATTGGGTTTGATAAGTCCAAGGTGGAGTGTTACAACTGCCACAAAAGGGGACACTTTGCAAGGGAGTGCAGGGCTCCAAGGAACCAAGAAAATAGAAATAGGGAGAATACACGAAGTGTACCAGTAGAGACAACTACTTCTAATGCTTTGATCTCATGTGATAGTCTTGCTGGTTATGTTTGGAGTGATCAAGCAGAAGAAGGTCCAACTAACTTTGCACTCATGGCTTACTCTTTTACAAGTTCTAACTCTAAGGTATCTACTGATTCAAACTGTTCATCATCTTGTTTGGAAAATGTTAAAATTCTTAAAGAACAAAATGAACAGCTGTTAAATGACTTAAGGACATCTAAGATAAATGCTATTACTTATAAAATAGGTTTAGAGTCTGTAAAAGCAAGACTTCTAGTATATAAGAAAAATGAGTCTATTTATGAGGAAGATATCAAGGTCTTAAAATGTGAGATTCATTTAAGAGAAGTAGCCATTATAGAGCTTAGGAGGAAGTTAGAATTGGCTTAAAAACAAAAAGATGAAATTCAGCTAACAGTAGAAGATTTTGAGAATTCATCTAAAAACTTAAGCAAACTACTAGATTGTTAGATAATTGGTAAGTGCAAAACAGGTTTAGGGTATAATGTTATTCCACCTCCCTATACAGGAAACTTTATGCCCCCAAAACCTGATTTCTCATTCTCTGGTCTAGAAGAGTTTGTGAATGAGCCTATAGTTAGTGAGCCTACAGTTAAGAAGCCTAAAGTTGAGACTAGTGAAGCTAAGGCTAGTGTAGATAAGCCAAAGGTTGTTAGGAAGACTAATGGTGCTCTAATTATTGAGGATTGGGTGTCTGATAGTGAGGAAGATGATGTGCCTCAGGCTAAGATTCAAAAGAAAACTATTAAACCTAGTTTTGCTAAAATAGAGTTTGTTAAATCTAAAGAGCAAGTAAAATCTCCTAGGAAAACAACTGTTAAACAAGGTAATCAAAATAGGCTAAACACACATAGTTCGAGAGGAAACCAAAGAAACTAGAATAATATGATGTCTCAGAGACTAGGAAGTAATTTTGAGATGTTTAACAAAGCTTGTTATGTATGTGGAAGTTTTGATCATCTGCAGTATGACTGTGATAACCATCAGAGACAGTTTAATAATAAAAAGATGGTAAAACCAGTGTGGAACTATACTCAAAGGGTGAATAACCAGAATTTTTCTAGAATGACTCACCCTAGTCCTAAAAGGAACATGGTTCCAAAAGCAGCATTAATGAGGTCTGGCCTAGTATCACTTACTACTGCTAGACCAGTTAATACTGTTCAACCCAGAACAATAGTGAATAGTGCAAGACCAATTACAACTGTTTTTAATAAAGCACATTCAACTGTTATAAGGCCTATTAATAACAAAACAGCAACTAAAAATAGTAATTTTAATAAGAGGGTTAATACTGTTAGTGGTAAGAATGTTAATACTGATAGGCCAAAAGCAGTAGTTAATGCTGCCAGGCTAAAAGCAGTACTTAATGTTGTTAAGGGAAACTAGGTTAATGTTGTTAAGGCCTCAGCTTGTTGGGTTTGGAAACTAAAGACTAAAGTAATAGACCATGTTTCTAAACACAACAGTGCATCAACCATTCTAAAAAGGTTTAGGCATGTGATTGTGTGTGCACCCAAAATGTGTGTGTGTATGTATCCTTTAGGTGTGATGTAGATGTATAGTGTGGTTTAGCTCTAAGATCAAAGATTTCTTTGATCCTGTTACAGTTAGGTAACCATTCTATACCGATCATATAGAATTAGGGCTTGTATGAATGTAAAACCTTGTTAAATAACATTGTTCTTTTATTTATATTCCACTGCATTATTGTAGAGAATCATTAAAGCTTACTAGGATAGAAAATAACAAAGTATTGATATGCAGCGGAATATAAATAAAGAACAATGTTATTTACACAAGGTTTTTCATACATACATCAAGCCCTAATTCTATATGATCAATATAGAACGATTACCTAACTGTAACAAGGTCAAAAATACTTTAACCTTAAGGCTAATCCACACATAGACATCTACATCATTAAACATACGCATAACACACACATAAACAATGTCTATGGATCTCTTTATATAGAGAGTCCATAAGACTTACAAAGGAATCTTAATTATACTAGGAAACTAAATCTTTTTCTAATCTTTGATCTTTATCTTTTAAGAAAATCTTTTAGAATCCTCTATCTTTTGTAGAATTCCATATTGTCGACTTTGATTCTTTTGTTTCATTCTTTATCCTTTTAAGCAAGTTCTTTTGTATCATCAAATCAATAATTCCCAACAATCTTCCCCTATTTGATGATGAAAAAACAAACTGTAAACTGATTCCAAGATGATCTATAGTATCTTAATCTTCAGTAATCTTCCTCTATTGAATAATAAGCTTTGTCTTCAACTTAAGCACTTGAACATCTTGTACATCTTCAAATCTTCCGAGAATGAAACAGATTCTAATCTTCCTCTTAACTTAAGATTTCCTTTTAACTTGTTGATACTTCTTTAACACAATGATGTCTTTAACATCTTGTTTCATGCCATGCCACCACACTTAATAAGTTGCAAATCATATCATATCATCTCTATAACATCTTCCCCTTTTTGTCATTATCCATTAGTAGACTGTGAACATATGCAACTTTGATCTTTACAACTACAAACCATATATTACACTTCTAATCCAAGCTTTCCAATGTCTCAAATTACCCTCCATGATGCATAATAAGAATAATGAATTCAAGAAGTAAAAACTTAAACTAGCAGTAGTAACAATGACTTAGCACTAGTAATAAGGTTTAACTTATTTTTCACAAGTGAAAATCTTCCCCTTAAGTGGTGCATTTAACATATCCAAATGGTTAAACACTTTATCATATTCTTTCATCTCTTGACCAAAAGTAATAGAATCAACCATAAGAACTGTATGAAGAACTAACCAACAGTAGTAAGAAAATACCATGTAGTACCATCCATGACGAGCTGCACTAATTCCGCATTAGGGTGAAAAATGACTACAGTAGTAATCGATACCAAGCAGTAGTAACAATGAAGAGCAGTACTAATGGTTGAGCAGTAGTAAAAATACACTAGCAGTTTTAACTACTAACTAGTAGTATTAACTTAGTACAGCAGTAGTAAAAATACACTAGCAGTATTAACTACTAACTAGCAGTATTAACTTAAGCTAGCAGTACTAACTTCAATAAACAGTATTGCTTTTGTCGAGCAACACTAATGAAGTAAAAGCTGTATTAGAAACATAGAAGCAGTATTAACCAAGTAAGAGCAGCATTAACCACGCATAAGCACTACTAACTTCTATGAAGCAGCATTAACTTTGTTCGAGCAGTATTAGCTGTTGTAGAGCAGTAGTAACCATGTATGAAGCAATAGTAACTTCCAATCAGTATTAACATGATAACTACTTCAATATACTTTCCACAAGAACCTGAACTCAAACTCTTAGCTTCCACATTCATATCACCTTTACTGTGATTATACTTCGTATTCATCATTAACTTTTGAGGTTTTTAGAAATTAGGGTTTCCAAAAAAAATATTTAAGAATTAAAACCCTAATTTTCACAAACATCTTTATCCTCTTCATTCCTCAATACCTTCTCTTTAATACCCAAGTGTTGAAAAACTTTCAATAACAATAACAAGAACACTATTAAAAACAATGATGAAAGAGAAGTAAAACCATACCAACTTTAACTTTTCTGCAACAGATTTGAAAATTTTATATCTTTCAATTAAAAGCTCATATTGAAGATCCCTCCGGTGAGAAAATGCCTTTATGAGTAAAGAACCTTCAATAAAAATTTCGTTAAGATCCAACGGTTAACGAATGAGATATCCCCTTTTTACCACAGCTGTGTAGAAAGTGACGAAAATAAAAACCAAAATTGAATTTTTTTAGGTTTCTTTGAATACAAAATCTTCTTTCTTTGATTGTAAAACCTTGTAGATCCTAGATCATGAGCCACTTGGCTCTGATACCAATTGTAGAGAATTCTTTACAATCGTTAAAGCTCATAGGATCAAAAAGCAGAAGGAGGGTGGAATTTTTATCAGTCAAGACAAGTATGTGACTGAGATTTTGAAGAAATTTGGTTTTACTAATGTCAAGACAGCAAGCACACCTATGGAAACTCAAAAGCCTTTGCTCAAGGATGAAGATGGTAAAGAAGTGGATGTTCATTTATATAGATCAATGATTGGTTCATTGATGTATCTTACTTCTTTAAGACCTGCTATTATGTTTGTTGTGTGTGCCTGTGCAAGATACCAAGTCAACCCAAAAGTGTCACATCTTAATGTTGTGAAAAGAATTTTTAGATACTTAAAAGGTCAATCTAAATTGCGTCTTTGGTATCTAAAAGATTCACCTTTTGATTTGGTAGCATACACTGATAGTGGTTGTGCTAAAGCAAGCTTGGATATGAAGTCTACAACAAGAGGTTGTTAATTTCTTAGATGTAGATTGATTTCATGGCAGTGCAAGAAGCAGACTGTGGTTGATAATTCTACAACATAGGCTGAATATGTAGCTGTTTCAAGTTGTTGTGGTCAAGTGCTTTGGATTCAAAATCAATTGCTTGATTATGGGTATAACTTTATGCATACAAAGATCTATAATGATAATGAGAGTACTATATGCATAGTTAAGAACCTTGTTTTTCATTCAAAAACAAAGCACATTGAGATTAGACATCACTTTATCAGAGATTCTAATGAAAAGAAGCTAATTCAAATGATCGAGATTCATACTGACAAGAATATTGCAGATTTGCTTACAAAAGCATTTGATATAAGTAGATTTCAATATTTGATTGCTAGTATTGGAATGTTTAATCTTTAAAGTCTTGATTATGAAAATGGTGAGGTAAAAAGAATTGAGAAAGTTGGTGAGAATAAAAACAGAAAGAGAGCTGTATGAGATAAAAACAGATAGAGTGATTTAGTAAGTAAAATAATTAAGAGAGTTGGTGAGAATAAAAACAGAAAGAGAGTTGTGTGTGATAAAAACAGACAGAGTGATTTAGTGAGTAAAAGAATTGAGAGAATTTGTGAGTTGAAAAACAGAAAGAGAGTTGTGTAAGATAAAAACAAATAGAATGATTTGGTGAGAAAAAGAATTGAGAGAAGTGGTGAGAATAAAAACAGAAAGAGAGTTGTTTAAAAACCGAAAGAGAGAATTGTAAGTAAAAAGAATTGAGAGAAATCAAAAATAGACAAAGAGATTTTGTGAGCTAAAATGTTAATTTGTTGATGAAACAGCTGATTAGAATGGAATTGGAGTTAAAGCTGGTGATTCAAAGTTAATGCTGCTAGGCATAAACTTAATACTGCTGGTATAAGTTAATGCTGCTAGGCATAAACTTAATACTGCTGGTATAAGTTAATGCTGCTAAGCATAAACTTAATACTGTCGGGGAAAGTTAATGCTGATAGGCATAAACTTACTACTGCTGTTGAAAGTTAATGCTGCTAGGCATAACTTACAACTGCTGGTGAACGTTAATGCTGTTGAGGTTAGTTTCATAAATACTTCGATTAAGGGTTTCATTCACTCATTTAATCGATTTCATTCAATCATATACTCTCAAATCACAAACCATAACTCAATTTCATCATTCATCATTAAAACCCAACACAATGACTACCCTACAGTTTACTGATACTCACAATTTAGTTGTGTTTTTAGCTAAACCCGCTAAAAGTAAAGGGCTTGAACAAATTGTTGATTTTCTAAATGCACACACCATAAAGTATGCTTTAACCGTTAATCCCACTATATATACTTCGTGCATTGAACAATTTTAGGCTACTGTCAAGGTGAAAATTGTCAATGAGGAAGTGCAGTTACAAGCCCTAGCAGATGAGAAAAAGATAATTGTTACTGAAGCATATGTTAGACATGAACTTCAACTAAATGATGAGGAAAGTATGGATTGCTTACCTAATGCTACCATTTTTGAAGAACTTACAAGAATGGGGTATGAAAGACTTTCACAGAAGCTTACATTCTATAAGGCATTCTTCTCTTCCCAATGGAAATTCCTTATTCATACCATTTTGCAATGCCTAAGTGCTAAGACTACTGCATGGAATGAGTTTAGTAGCTGGTTTGTGCTTAATTACACATACCTTTTACCTATAAAAATGAGCTTAAATGACCAAAAACGGACATAAAATACCAAATATATGTTTGTTTTGCTTTGTATACTGTGTAGGTATCGGATATTCACTAAAGGACAAAAACAAAGCCAAAACGACAAAACCGAGCACGGGAATGGAAAGAGCATGAAATGTCAAAGCCAAAGACATGTGCATCTTAAATGGACTAACCCGCACCCTATTTAATGGGGCGAGTCAGCCCATATAGCTTTATCTATAAATCTTATATGATTTAGTAGTCCTAATCCAAAAACCACTTAACCGGCCCAAGTTCATAAGCCCACTAGCCAATAACCACTTAACCATACACCTGTTAAATCCATTTCACCCCTTGTCCTTTTCCTTTTACACTGTTAGTCCTTATGGACTAACACGGTTAGTCCTAAAACCTAACAAACTCCCTAACACCCATTACCCTTTACCCCCAAATCAAACGATTAAACAATTCCCGCCAAAATTACTATTCATCTGTCACTTTCCCTCGACCCTTTCTCCAACAAACAAAACCCCATCACTATCTCTCAACCCTACTTTACAAACAGCCAATTCCACCTTGGCAATCCCATGAGTTCTTATTGGTTGATGAACAAAGACAAAGAATCAAGGGTCCAGATTGATAGACTTGGTGACCAAGAAAATTTGTGGCTATGATGAAGACTTGAAGCTCCTCACACAAGAAGCATACCCTCTCATCTCACTCACTGAAGTAGCACAGTTTGAAGACCCAACACCTTCATAATTCTTTATAAATAGGACCTTGTAAGCCCATATGAGGATGAGTTTAGTTTTCTTAGCTTATTAGAGTTAAAATTAGCTTATTGTAGTTTTTATTCAAGTTGAAATTTAAGGTTTTTAAGTTATAAAATTCCGAGTTTTTTAGTTCATGTTCCCTTGTTGTTAAAAGTACTTTATAAGCTATCATAAGCCCTGTTTACTTATATATAAGCTATTATACTTAAACAAGATAAACTTTTCCATAGTTTATAATGTTAAGCATTTTCATCAAAAATCACTCAAAAAGCTAATGTGGATGACAAGCCAGATTTAGAAGGGCTTATGGGTTTTACTATCTTGTTTTTAAACAAGCTAGAGCTGTTGACAAAGCTCTAAAGAGCCTTTATGCCCTTGTTTAAGCAAAGGGCCAGTTAAAACTGTCTTATTAGCTTAAAATTGCTTAATCTTGTTTGCTTATTCTAAGTGCTTATCTTTGTGATCTAATTGCTTACTTGTGCTTTTTCAGTCCTTATATTGCTTATTTGAATTAGTTTCATACTTGTCTTAATCTGTTCTTAGTTTAAAATAAGTTTTGAAATTTTAAAGGGGTGTTTGTCTTAGCAGTATTAACCATGTGTTAATACTGCTCTTGCACCTTTTGTTTTTAAAACCAAATTTGATTCATCATTTCTTAGTCTAAAATCATGTTTAAAGAAGTTTTTAACCAGTTTTGAATAGATTTGAGGTTTGTTTAATCAAAAATCCATGTCTGCTTGTTTTATTGTTCATAAATCTGTTGGATTTAGTAGATTATTAGAAATGCATTAGAATTGTGTCTTTAGTGCTCAATCTAGTTTCATTTGCCTTCTCTTGCATTTGTTTTGAGTTCTTGTTACTATTCCATTGAATTGCAAGTTTTGGTTCAGGTCTGACAAAGTATACAAATGGTTTTAGGTTTTAAAGTCAGTTCTTGATCCTAGATTTAGGATAGTTATAGGTTGTTTAAGACTCTAAAATTGATAAAACAAGCTTATTAGCCTACAAGCTTAATCTGTTTGTGCTTTTTAGGATCTTAAAACAGCTTTTACTAGCTTAAAACTAGGGCTGCAAAAGCTCTCTTGTCACTTAAAAAACTTAAAATCTAAAAACATGTTTAATTGCTTATTGAGTTATAGAGTCCTTAGCTTTTTAGTTTTTGCTTAATTCTAGTTCCTTAGAGCTTGATTAGCTTAGTTTTAGGCTTTTTATGGCATTTTGAGCTTTTGGTTAGCTTATTTGAACATTTTGAGCTAAATCAGTTTTAGCTAAAAAGCCTTTAAGTTTTTATCCAACTCTGTCATTTAAATTTCATTTTCTAGCTTATTAATTGTTTCACTGTTCTTAATTTTGCTTATTTCAGTTCCTTATAGTAGTATCTTTATCTGTTTTGAGCTTTTCGACCTTAGCTTATTAGCTTACTAGCTTAATTTTTAGCTTAAAAGTGCCATTGTAGGCTGTTTTATAACTTTCACCCCAAAACTGCTTATTTGATTTATGAGCTTATGGCTTATTGGATTTGTTTGATTTTTGTTTAGATTTGCTTATTTGGTTAGGTTAAAGGTACTTATAGCTTATTTAGCTTAGGTTTAAGCTCATACTAGCTTATAAGCAAACTCAGTTAAGACTTAAAGTTTTTTTAGCTTTTATGTAAAACTGTCCCTTTAAGTAGCTTATTTCTAGCTTATTTTTAGTTTTTAGAAAATATATTTTCACAAAAATTGCTTATTTTAGTCTACTTTAGCTTTTTCATAAAAAGGTTTAGCAAATAAAAAACATTAGGCCGTATAGGGAAGCCCCACGCTCGAACCCGAGACCTCAACCTTAACTGCCTAACATTTTAACACACCACACACTACCAACTGCCCTGGGGTCTTTTTCGATTATAGGTTTAGTACATTTAATATTTAACCCTCTTTGGGCAGTTTTAGCTTATAAGCTTATCTGCTTATTAACAGCTTCTTTGTAAGCTGTTTTTCAAACTTCTTATTTTTCTTGGATTCTTTATTGTTCAAAGTACTTTTCCTAAATTTTTTTGTTTTTTATAAATTAGTTTAATATTTTTAATAATATTTTTATATTAAAACAGTTTTTAATTCATAATAAATTAAAAGTCAAAAAAATATAATTTTTTTTTCTAAAATTATTTTTAATCATTTAGGACTGTAAAAATTAAATTTGCATTTTTAGGGTTAAAATTTTAGAATTTAGCTTTTTAAGGCTCAAGATTTGAATCTCGATATCGTTTTCATGTTTTAACCTTAATTGCTTTCGTTTTTAGCTTGCCTTTATTTGTTTTTGCATGTTATTTGCATAAACAGAATCCAAATCAAAATATTGATTATTCAATCACGCTATCACAAATTTAAACAAGATTTTCAATTCACGGCTTCGTCAGGATACGACTCGGGAAGGTTTTGAATTTTACTTTGGTTAAAAGTAATTTTCTTAAATCCTTTTGAATCACTTACTCACTCTTATTATTTGATACTTTAGTTATATATTATATATATGTATTAAGTAACTTATTATATATATATATATATATATTATATATATATTAAGATATATATTTATAACTAATATATATATATATATAAGCTAGGGCTGTTTAGTAGCACTATCGGCTTCTGCAATTATCTGCTTAGCTACAAACCAAAGTTCATTTTTTTCAAAGTTAATTTTTGAAAATATGGTGCACGAAATGGAGATGTGTCTGGAAATTCTTAATATATCCAAGGTTTGTACGCGAGTTCTTGAATTTCAACACTTATGGAAGGGACCAACAAGAGGCATTAATGTTACACCTTCTCACACAAAGGATATTTTTGGAAACATGAAGAGGGTAGGCAAAGGATTTTCTGGTAGGAAAACACCCTTATTTGAAATGGGTGAAGGTTCAGAAATGCCAACTGATCCCCATCACACACCCATCATTACTCAACCTTCATCAACTCAACCTTAAAGGAAACAAAAATCTAGGAGGTCAAAGAGAAAGGACACTGAGGTACCTCAGCCTAGTGATCCTACAAATGTAGCAGATGAGACTGTCAATGAGGAGCCTAGTATGCAACTTAAGGAATTAATGGATTTTTGTACCAAATTACAACAAAGAGTGCTTAACCTGGCGAACACAAAGACTGCTCAAGCTCAGGAGATTACAAGTTTGAAACTGAGAGTCAAGAAGTTAGAGAATAAAGGAGGGTCAAGAACTCATAAGCTTAAAAGATTATACAAGGTTGGTAGATCTACAAGAATAGTTTCCTCTGATGAAGCTAGTTTGGGTGATCAGGAAGATGTATCCAAATAGGGGAGGAAAATTAATGACATTGATAAAGATGCAAAGATTACATTGGTTGATGAAACTCAGGGGAGGCATGATGATGATATAATGTTTAATGTGAGTGATCTTGCTGGTGAAGAAGTATTTGTTGCAGAACAAGGAGTTCCTGATAATAAAAAAGATGATGTTGCTCAAGTTAATATTGCTGATGTTTGTACTGCCAGTACAATTCTAGTTAGTGCTGCTACAATAACTGAAGATGAAATCACTTTGGCTCAAGCACTAACAGAGTTGAAGAGTGCTAAACCTACAATAGCTGCTGGCACAAGACCCAAGGCTAAAGGGCTTGTTATTCATGAAGAGGAGTAAGCAACTACACCAACAGTTTCTTCTCAACAACCATTACAGGTTAAGGTTCAAGACAAGGGTTAAGGAATCTTGGTAGAAGAACCTTCGAAGTCTATAAAGAAGAAAGATCAAATCAGACTTGATGAAGAACTTGCATTCAAGCTACAAGCTGAAGAAGAAGAAGAAGAAGAAAGACTTGTAAGGGAAAAAGTTGAAGCCAGTGTTGCTTTAACTAAAGAATGGAATGGCATTCAGGCTAAGATTAAGACTGATTGTGAATTGGCTCAAAGACTACAAGCAGAGGAGGAAGAAGAGTTGACTGTTAATGAGAAGGCAACACTGTTTCAACAACTCTTAGGGTGCGTTTGGTTCGCAGAATGTTTTTGTTGGAATTGGAATGTGTTTGAGGAATTGGAATCTTAAGGAATTGGAATGTTAAAGAATTGGAATGTTAATGAATTGGAATCTGAAGGAATTGGAATTTGTGAAAACTATCGCGTGTTTGGTTGGAAAAAAATGAAATGAAAAAACAAATTATATAATTATATTAATAATAATAAATATAATTTTTAAAAAATAAATAAATAATAATAATATAAAATTTAAAAAATACTATAATTTTTAAATAAATAAATAGATAATAATAAATAAATAAATAAAAAAATAATAATAATAAAAAAATAATAATAATAATAATAATAAAAATTTATTTTTGATGATAAAAATATCAAATTCCATGGAATTTGAAACTTTCCTTCCATTTTAGGATGAAATGTTAATTCCACACATAAAGGAATTTGTGGTATTTCATTACATTAATTCCGCGAACCAAACACGTTTTGGAATTGGAATCAGATTCCAATTCCATAAGAATGCTGAAGATTCCGCGAACCAAACGCACCCTTAGAGAAAATAAGAAAGCACTTTGCAGCTAGAGAGCAGAAGAAAAGAGAAATAGACCACCTATAAGAGCTTAAAAAAAGAGTATCATGTGTACTAACCTGAAGAATATGACAGGATGGAAGCCCAAAGACTTGAAGAGGAAGTCCTTTGCAAATATTCAAGAATTGTTTGACAAAGCTTTCAAGAGGGTGAACACCTTTGGTGACTTCAGAACAGAGTTGGTGGAAGGCACTAAAATGGAAGAAAGTTCCAAGAAAGCAGAAGTAATGGAAGAAAGTTCCAAGAGAGCAGAGATAGCACAAGAAAGCAGTTCAAAATTAGAAGGAGATGAGCTAGAACAAGAGAATGCAAAGAGGCAGAAGGTGGATGATGATCAGGAAGCAGCTAAGATGAAAGAGCTCATGAAAATTGTTCCTGATAAAGAGGAAGTAGCAGTTGATGCTATACCTTTAGCTACTAAACCTCCAAGCATTGTTGACTGGAAGATTGTTAAAGAAGGAAAGATTAACTATTTTCAAATTATAAGAGCTGATGGAAGTTCAAAGAGGTACTCAGCCTTTATTTAGATGCTTAGAAGCTTTAACAGGGAAGATTTGGAAACTCTGTGGAAATTGGTTAAAGCTAAGCATGGGCATACAAGGCTAGAGGAGGGCTTTGAGAGAGTGTTATGGGGTAATCTAAAGACAATGTTTGAACATCATGTAGAAGATGCAGTGTGGAGGAATCTACGAGAAAACAAAGTGTTGGTTTGGAAGCTATTTGATTCCTGTATAGTACACTTTGTGAGGTTTCAAAATCTGCATGTCTTTTTGTTGGTAGACAAGAGATATCCCCTTACACCTGCTATAATCACAGATATGCTGAATAAGAAGCTGCAAGCTGATCATTGGAATGAAATGTGTTATCAGCTTCTTAAGCTCATCACAAAGCAACTTAAGAATCAATGAAGTGTTTGGAAGCATCCTCCTGGTGATTGATGAAGCTTTTAATGAAGAAACTTGATGATTTTGAAGATAAATATCAAGTTTAGGAGAGGATTGATAGGATTAAAAGACTTCTTGATGATCTTAGAGTTACTGCTACTCAGGTGTGTGTTACTACTGTTAGGACAAAGATAATGAAAAAATGCTAAGTAGTTAGTACTGCTAGTTCATAGTTACTACTGCTAGTGTAACTAGTGTAACTTAGTACTGCTAGTGTATATTAGTACTGCTAGTTACTACTGCTAGTATATGTTAGTATTGCTAGAGTAAAGTTAGTACTGCTGGTGAAGATTGAATAAAATAATCTAAGTAGTTACTACTGCTTGTACACAGTTAATGATGCTGGTGTATAAGTTACTACTGTTAGTGTTCAGAGTTAATGCTGCTAGTACAAAGTTATAACTGCTGAAAGATTACAACTGCTGAAAGGATAAAGACTGCTCAGAGAAGATAAAGATTGCTTAAAGATCAAGATTACTTAGTTGATAAGGATTGTTATTTATAGAATAGATCTTAGAGAATATTCTATGTTTTTAAGAATATGTTGTAAATCGACTAGGACTCGTTGGTGTATAAAAGGAGGACCTAGGGCATAGAGTTCTATGTGTAAAAAACGAGTCATTCATAGAGTTGTTCATAACTTCAAGGTTTTGTAACCCAAATACTAGTTAGAGTATTCGTATTAATATATTGAAGCTTTTGTTTGTTAATCTGTGTGTTCATTAGAATTACTATTTCATTGAAGAATTCTTCTTATATTAAAGATTAGATTCCGCATAATCTTTAGTATTATAAACAAAGTTTCTATCATAGTTGTGTAGGATTTATCTTGCATAACTAAACCTTACATAAGCTAAGGAATTCAAGATCCATTCAAGTGGATCAACAATAACAAAGCATCAAAGACATCGTGAGCAGATGAGAAGATGAGAGTCTTTCGTGAAAGAGTTCCAGCGCTTTTTAAGGCAGTAATCGGATAGATTCCTACACTAGGGATAGATGCCAACTTATCCTAGTACCTTGGTAATCCTAAGTTTAGTGGTTTGCCTAATAAAAGGACTAACATGTAACACCCCCATATTTGACATATAGCAGCGGAAGCTAATCTGGGGTATTACTTCATGAATCATAGTCACGATGATAGAAAATGACTCAAAAGAGACGTTTTTGAAAGATAAGTTATCAATCATTATTCATTAGAGTTTTTACAAAAGAGGTCCCAAAATACATTTCAAAACATAAAGTTGAATGATAACAAGTTTGGACGTCCTCATGTCCAATGCCACTCCGTGCCATAGTTGCTCAATTACCTGAGATAAACATGCTAAAAGGATCAACACAAAGGTTGAGTGATATTCACAGTGTTTGCAATGTAATAGTTGAATACAAGTCATCACAAGTGGTAATAATTGCAACGAATACAATTATCATGGAAAACAGTATTATTGCCCTAAGCTCATGCAACCAAACATTAACATCCGAAGTCAATTTAACGACTTGAAGGAACAACTGTCCTTAAGGAAAGGTAACTTGCCAAAGTTATCCTTTGTTCTCAAATATAGTGCGTTTGGTTACCCCATGTACGGGTACACCAACGGGAGTCGTCACCCCCAATAGATCTATCCACAATATTCACGTTCACTCGCAAGTGACTAATGGTTCATGATTAAGAAATATTGGCAGTGAAAGCAAACTTAGGCAATAATATATCAGGATAGCATACAGTTAGAAAAATACTTGTATTCATGGTTCATAGCATGTATCCCCCTCGCGGGTTTATAAAACATTCAAAAGATTGGAATGCGAGGCTATAAACTCACCTTATTAAGGTAGTTGATTGATTTGAAATTTAATTCAAATGGGAGTAAACGGCCTCGTCACGCAACCTGGAGTAATATGTCAAGTCTTAGTTTGATTGATGATATTACAAACTTTATTTCATAAAGTTTAACGGTTTTTGGTTTGATAACTTGTGAAAATATCATATCATTGTTCGGGCTATCATAATCCAGAGGTCATGTAGTAATCGTTTGAGGAGACAGGGCATTTTAAATCATAAATCGAGCAACTCGTCAAAACGTCTACCCAAATGAAGCTCCTCACATGAAATTCCCTAGTAACGTGATACATTATAGTTTAAATGATAAGATTTTATCATTTTAAGTTTCTTCAAAAGCTAGTGGGTGATAAATTATGTTAAATATATAACATAATCATTTTATAGTGTTTCGATCGATGAATGATAATGAAAAATGTATCGGGCTTTAATAAAATCGAGTTTTATATTATTTAAATATATTTTTATGATTAATATAACAATATTACATTTTATACCCTTGAGAATATAAAATGACAATATATACCCTTGGTTTATATATATTTACAAAGTTAATCCTTTTAATATAACTTTTAAAATCTTTAAACCCTTAACTTTAAAGAATGGCAAAACAGTCCCTCGGAGTTATAACTTTAGGATAATTACATTTTTGGCACAAAACTATATAATTTCAGAAATTTACAATATATACCCTTGTGTATGAAAAACGTGTCATTTTTAGTCCAAAAACCATGCAACAAGTATTTTTGAAATCCAAACTTAATTTTCAGCTTATAGCTTATTAAAAAAAGCTAAAATAAGTAACTTTTACGAGTTTATAGTTTATCAAAAGAGCTTATTAGCTTAAAAATCAAAACGGGTTCGTTTGGTTTAAAAAGATTAACCCGATGGGTTTAAGGATTTAAGATTAGTTTTTAAGCTTATAAATATGATAAAAGAGCTTATAAGAATATCTTATAATATCAGCTTATGGCTTTTAGGGTTTAAGTTTTATGAAAATAGCTTATTAGGGTTTTAGGGTGCATTTTAGGGCACAATTTGGTTTAGGAAAACCAAACATGTTGCTTAGCTTATTCAAATGACTAAAACAAAGTTCATACAAGATCTTAAAATGATACAAGAGCTTATGGAGCGAGTTATAGGACTTACAAGTACACGTTTAGGTGAAAAGTGGGTTGAAACAAGTGATTAGGGTTTGAAAACTTGGAGATGACTTCAAGGACTTTTTTTCTTATTTCTTGACTTAAAAACAGCTTGTACTTCCTTCTTAGTATTCTATGGCATGCCTGGAACATAATTTTAAGGCAGTTTGAAGTTTAGTGGTGAGTTTGAATGTATGTGTGTGTGTTTCAGCTTATATAAGGCTTGAAACCTTGGTGGCCAAGGCTATGGCTTGGAGTGGTGGCTAAAGGTGCTAGAGTAGTGACTAAGGGTATAGCTAGGGTGAGTATGATGGGCTATGAACTAGTTTGGAGAGGTGTAAAATGGTGGAGATGGTTTCGGGTACCAAAGGTGGTGACAAGGAGACGTAGGGTATAAGTTGTGCTAAGGTGGTGATGGAGGTTCTTAGACAAGTTTTTAGGTTAGGTGGTGACAAGGTAGAAGGGTGCTAGCTTGGTTTAGGATTAGTTTTATAAGTTTTAAAGGGTTCGGGTCATTAGGGTTTTCGGGTTAGGGTTTTGGTTTAATTCGAGTTAGGGTTTAGTTTGGATAGTTTAGGGTTTATATGTTGAGCATTATGTGTTTAGTAACTTAATCCTAAGAGCTTTGTAGAAAATCTAGAATTGAAAATTGGAGGGAAAATGAGCTTAGTTGAATTCGGTTTATTTGTGTTGTACTTTGATTTAGGAGGAAAAATGTAATTTAAATATTATATATTGATCACTTGTATACATGCCTTGAAGGTTTGTACATCTATTTTGTATGAAAAATTTCATATGGTTAGGGTTTTAATATAAACGTTAACGTTTAAAGTCCGTTTTGATATAACGTTATGGAAAGTATGTTAAATATATAATGTATTTGGTAAAAAAGTGATATTAGAACATAGACTTGACATATTAGGACGTTTACTTGATATAAACGTAGATATAGTTAGCATTGGTTGTTGTGTGAGCTCGTTTACTTTGATTATGTAAGTTACGTTACATAATGGGTGGAATAAAGTAAAAACCTATAGTCCGTGAAAATGGTTTGTACCGAATTTAATAAGTAGATATTTAACCATTGATGAAAATTGCATCTAATTTAATAGATGGATAATTACATTGATGAAAATTGTAGGTTGTTATAGTTGCTGAATTATATGCTCCAAATGGTGTGTTTCTTTAATCCTAACCTTCTCTACTTCTTTTGTCCTAAAGAGTGAATTAAGTCCTCTTCCTAGAAAATAAACTCCCGTAGATTCTAATTCCCAACCATTTTCTATCATCTCCGTATTCAAATCAACACTAAGGGATCCACTTTGTCCTAATAAGCCTGGTTTAAATCCATAATGTTTCTTAGGATCATCAACGCACGGGTGATAATAGCAATACGTATCCTTAGGGTGGAAAAATGCCATATGAGGTGAAGGCGGTGTATGAATGGTCAAATGGTCTACTTCTTACATCCTAAAAACTAAATCCGACTATGGATTGATGGTGGTTTGGGGCATCTTTCGTCTCCTAGATCACTTCCAAAGGACGAGAAACTAGCAAAGGGTCGGGTTGAGGCCCGTTCATCAAAACTAGAAATTTCCTTAGAATGAAGAGAAATATCATGATATAATATTCAAGCCCTAATCCTCTATTGAGTTTTTGTCTAAAGGTTCTACCTCAATCGGGAGTCCTATAGTCTCTTCTACTTCATCCAGGTAAGTCACGTGCGGTGTGTTTTCCTCAAATGATGGGAGGACTTGTGGGTTTAGATTTTCCACCATATCCCATGCTATACCCCTATGCATCTCAACCCAAACCTTCTCATTTATAAACTATCTTTTAGCTTGAGCCCTCAAATTTGCTAATTCTTGTTCATAAATAATGTTTGGTGGGTTGTCCCATTCTTTTTGGCCTTAGGCAAAATTTTCTATGGCTTCCCATGCTTCTTCACCACTTAATTCCCTAAGGTTCCAGTCTGCTGCAAAGTCAAAGTCCATTCGGGTATAGTCGTCAACATGATCATAAAAGAATTGGGTAAGGGACAATAAATTGAGGCCATGATAAGGGATTCTTTGGATTAAGTTTTTAAAACGAGTCCACGCATTGTAGATAGATTCATCTTGATATTGTTGGAACATCAAGGTATATCTTTAGAATGGGAAGGTTGTGTTTCGTGGTGGGTTTTGAAAGGGTGAGGTAGGTGGTCTTTCATACATCATGATGGTGAACGAAAGAGTTACAAACAAAAGGCATAAAGAAAAGATAGACTACAAGAAAGCTAACTGACAAGAAAATAAAATTCCCACTTGATAGGAATCAAGCAAGTTGACCTAAGTTAAACAATGATCGAAACCTAACTATTCCCCGCGCAGCGACGCCAAAAACTTGATGCGGGTCTTGCAACTCGCAAGGAGTTTTACAATCCCCTAGGTAGAGTACCTAACCGTTGTAGTTAGTAGGCAAGAACTAGGGGGTTTTGTTATCGATCTCTAGCAATAGGTTGGGAAGACTCGAATAGAGTATAACAGAGGTCTAAGGGGTTGAGAGAAGATTCTTTTTGTATTTTTTTTATTTTTATAAAAGCAGGTAAATATAATTGGTTAAGAGGTTGGTTGGTTTTTTTAGCTAATTAAACTAATAATAATAAAATAAATCTAAACTACTTTGGTGATAATTATATGGTAAACGAACGTATTTACTTAATCATGCATTGCTCCTTTTTATGTTTTTCCAAATTATGTTGCTTTGTCACCTTTGTAATGATCTATGCAAGTCTTTCCTAAGTCATGAACGAATTACACGAACCCGCCGTCTATGTAATATTCCGTTAAGGAAACACATAAGTAAGGTAGTATGAAGACTATTACAAGGCCCCTAAGAGTATATTACATGCATTAAAACACTTAAGAGGGACAACCCATATTAGGGGTAAGGTAGTATGAAGACTGTTACCGATGATATCCTTTCTACACACTCGCGTTTCCCTAGACGTCTATGCTAATTTAATATCTTATGACTAGTTTTCTAAAGCCTAACGCACACATCCATCACAAGAAGCAATGATTGAGTAATTCTATACAATAACAATAATATAAAATATTAATAATCTAAAAGAGCAATTATTTTTATACACTATATTATATTAATACACAAAAGTATAGAGAATAATTCCCAAAGTAGCCCTCTAGGAAAATTCTTATACAAATATATAATAATAATAATATACGTATGATTACCGGGAAGTTTGCTTTCCCGGGTCGTTTCCCCAACGACTTGTGAAATTGAAACCACGCCTTAGTTTGGATAATGATTTGAATAAGAGCAAAGAGAATTTTGATTATCTATAACTACTAATTGAAAGCAACAAATAAAATAAGCAAACAAAAGCAATTAAGCACTTAAACTAATTAACGGGAGCAAATAAAACGCGACAAATAAGCAAATAAGACAAAATTAAACTTTAAAAATGGAAACTAAATTTCTAAACTTAGAATAAGACAAAAGAAAATTTTAGGAAAAAGAAAAATATTTTTTTGATTATTTTTGAATTTATTATGAATTAAAAACTAATTTAATCTAATTAAATCCTAGAAAATAGCAAATTAATTCCTAAAAATTCTAAAAAATGATTTTTAAACTTAGAAAAGTCTAAAATAACATAAAAACTCAGAAAACTATTTTTAACTATTCTTAAAATTAAAATTCTATTTTTAAAATTAAAAATAAAAGCTTAAAAATGAAAATAAAAATTTAAAAGGTGTAAAAATGATTTTACTGCATGTAAAACTAAAACTAATTTTTCTAAAACTAAAAACTATTTTTTTGTATTTTTTAAAACTTTTTTTTCTATTTTTTATGATTTTTCGAAAGTTAAAACCTTAGAAAAATGATTAAAAATAATCTATTAAATAGAAAATTACCAAAAAATCAGGGAAAATCTAAAAAGGAACTAGGATAACAAGAAAAATAAAAACTACCGAAAAGCTAAACAAATAAGCCCCTAAATAAGCAGATTTAGCTGCGGAGTGCTTATGGACTTACAAGCCCAAAAAGGTGATAAAGTAATTGTGTGTTCAATAACTCACGGATGAGCTATTGAAGCACAATGGTAAAGTCTTTGGGCTATTGAGCAAGAGGTCGTGGGTTCAAGGTTGGCTTACAACCCTTTTTGCTCTTTTTTTCACTTTTAACAAAAACTAAATATCCAAACTTATTAAAAACCTGTTTTTAAACAACTTTAAAACCACACTTTTTGTCTGAAAATGACAAATAAGCTCTGAAACAGGAGCTATCCTCATAAAGTGAGCCTTTGAGCTCAAAATGGCTACTTGGACTTAAACTCTTGCACAATGCTTATTTTAAGCTCAAATCAAAAACCAAAAGATGTTCTAAGCAGCTTATAATGTCTACAAGCTAGTTCTAATTAGCTTATTTGGCCACTAACACTCTACACTATCTGAATTTGAAGATCAAAGTGCTAAACTCAGGAAACAATTCAAAAATAACTCAAAAAGCTCAAAATTAAGAAAAACTCAAATGCTCAATAAGCCAAGACAGAGGCTAAGCTTATGAGAACTTATCAATAAACTATAAAGCTACAAATATAAACCATTAACTGAATCTTATAAGCTAGAAATTCAATTTTAAAGACTAAGCTAAGTTTACTACTGTTTTTATGGCTTTTTTGAGTTTTTATGAACTTTTTAAAAGCAAATGCACCTAAATTATTAAGCTAGAAATTTGAAATTAAGTCTTAACCTAACTTATCCTATATCTAGTCTATAAATCTACTGAGTTTAAAAAGCTAAAACTTATTTAAGCTACCCTAACTTTGATTCAATAAGACCAACAATATTAACTTATTGTTAATACTGCTGGTGCAATTGACAAATTGGTTAAACCAAAAATGCAGGCTAGAAATTAAGCTAGGAATGAAAAAACAAGTTCTAATCTATATTAAGCTATGTGAAATCTATAATCCTACTGAAGTTTATATCCTAAAAGCTACAAACACTAGTTTAAATGAAACTAGAAAAGTCAGCAGTAGCAACCTATGTTACTACTGTTGATGCAATATGCAAAAGCACAAAATCACTAATGCAGGTGACCGTTTTGGTCAAGCCTGCATAACACACTCCTAATGAGTGTGTCTTGACACAATGTAAACACAAAACTAAGCCTAAAAAGCTTAGACCCAATTTTAGCTTAACTAAAAAAATAATGATATCTCCCCTGGTGCACAGGCAAACCTATTAAGCCATAAAATCTTCATAAACTTAAACTAATATTTCAAATCTACTCTAAACCTTATTAAGTGTAATAATCTAACTATCCAAAAAGAAATCTCAAGGTTCCTTTGACTTCTGGTAGTCAAACAAGACTAAACCAAACACCCCTTTATATAATGTCAGATTTCATTTGGGCTTATGAAATTAAATTCCAATTAACAAGACCTTATTACCAGATATTAATTAGCTTATAACAGGCTTAACAAATATAAATCAACAACTAATTAAGCTAGAATCAAAGTTTTAAAGACTAAGCTAATTATTTTTTGGCTTTTTAGTGATTTTTAAGACAAGTAATGAAAATTTA
>BQNB010095700.1:13965-24137 GCA_026074375.1 Tanacetum coccineum
AACATAGCCCAAAGGCTAATGGATCAAGTAACTAATCATGCTCCAATGCAAGTATCAAGTGACAACAAAATAAAGTTTGACGACAGAAGAACTTTCAACAATAGCTCCCGCAGCAACAACAACTACCGCAACACCAACAATCGCTACAACAATCATCAACAACAAAACCGAAGGCAAGAAGCTGGTAGAGCCTATGCTGTTATTCCATCAGAAAATGGTAGGTATGCCGGAGATCCCCCTGTGTGCAAGAGATGCAATTTCCATCACACCGGACCTTGTACTAGCAAATATAATATTCGCAACAAGATAGGCCATTTGAGCAAGAACTGCCGAAACAAGAAGCCAGCTACTAGAAGTAATCAACTACTAGTAACAATTGTATGTCATGCTTGTGGAGAAAAAGGGAATTATACAAATCAGTGACGCAAGACCAACATCAATGCCTAAGGAAGAGCATACATGCTGAAAGATAGGAATGCTCAACAAGACCCGAACATAGTTACGGGTATGTTTCTATTAAATCAGCATTTAGTCAAAGTATTGTTTGATTCCGGAGCTGATAGAAGCTTTATATCCATATCGCTTGCCTCTAAGCTAAATATTCCGTCTATTACAATAGATACATTTTACGATATCGAAATGTGTGGTATATCTTATATCATAACACGGGGTCGATTCTTGGACTTGGCTAGTTTCTAGATAGAGAAACACATGAGAGAGATTTTCTAGTGAGAGAAAATGTGTTTAATAAGTAAAGTGAAAAATGACTAGCTTGCCTCTTCCAAAGCTGGAAGAGGCTTATATAGTTCTTACATTATACCTGGTATTAGTACCCGGTTTAATACCGAAAATTATACTATTAACTATTAAACTACGAGCTATAATAGACAGTAAAATACACGGGGCGACCGAGTCTTTTTCTAATATCTAACAACTTGTCGGTCGTTTTTTACGCGTATTAGTCATACGCTAGCTATTGGAGCTCAGGTATAAATGGTATTACACATATGCATATGCAGATTCTTTGTTGTCTCACTACTTAACTGAAATTGCATACATCAGAGAACTTTGCATGCACACATTTGTTGTTACCCTGAAATTGCAAACATCGGCTCTTGGAGTTTGTCGTCACACTTTTGCTGATACATTTTTTGCTGTTACATATTCCAACAGGTAATAGTAACATAGGTACAAGTATCGGCTGGCATAGTGGTGATAACAGGACATACCTGAAGCAAGGTCGACATTGGTAACTACAGGTATGCAATTACACACTTTAAAATTGCTTTTAGTCGATGTATTCTGATCATAGGTGATGAAGATATACAAGTTGCTTTTTGCGTATAGTTGACTTCTTGATTGTTAACGTGTTTTCTGTTTTAGGGCCTAGATCGATTTCGAGGAACATATACTACCATCGATCTTTTTTGTGCCGCAATAAAGCTTCGAGCCAGTTTTACTTCGGGAGTCATACATGCTTTTTATGTGAGTCCTATTCTTTTTAACTTGCAAGCATGTGCTTAACTCAACAGCTTAGAAGGTAACTGTTTAGGGGTGGTCAAACGGACAGGTTCCAGTTTAACTGACTTAATTGGCTGACCCACTGAATAACCAAACAGAGCCATAAATTCGAACGAACGATCCTTAAAGAGTTGTTTCGAATGGCTTATTGGATAGTCGCGCATGACTAGCACGTATTAGGGTAAACTAAAACATATTAACTTCGAAAATGACTAGCACACTAATTTGTCTCTATAAATAAGTTTTAAAACGGGCGTTGCACATATAGTAAGCGTTATTAAACTATACGGGAGATATTTTATCCATACCCAAGATTTTAAATTAACGTCGTCCTACACAGGCTTTTATAACATATTTTGATGATTGGTCTGATATTTTCGTTTCAGGTGTCGATGTATACTGTCCTTCGGAGAAGGAAAAAAGACAGCTGGCCTAAACGAGGGCTGAAGTTGGATGGGGTTGTTGAGATTCGTTAGAAACAAGCAACGAAAAGTTAGCAGGTTGCGGCTACACCCGTGTCGTGACCCGGGAGGCGCTGCCCGGTGACCCCTGCCAAGCTGCTGTGGAACATGGTGCGCCACTTTCTTTGTATGAAATTAGAAGATTCTCATTGAATGTAATAGGCGTGTTTCGTTCTCTATTATTATTTAGTCGTGTAATAGACGTGTTTGGTTCTCTATAAATATTTAGTCGTGTATTTCCTCAGGTGATTTTCATTGGGACAAACTTCTCACATTTTATATGTTTTGCAGAAAGAGGTTGAGCTTCTGCAAATGCAGCTGAGATGTCGTCTGATGAGATACTAAAGGAGGATGTACAAGTTGCTATGGGCTCCGCTCGAGTATTTTTGCTTTCACACGGCTTAGTTCAGTTTCATGAAATCATAAAGAAAGACCAATTATTGAAGAATCTGACATCTAGATCAATTTTATTCTTAATACGGTGACAGAGTATTTCTTTTGTCGTTCTATGCTCTTTTTGGTTGCTTAGAAGTCTAGTAGCACAACAATTGTAATTTAAATCAACTACTCATGATTTCATTATTTTGTGTGTGTCTTTATATCTGCATTTTGAGATATCTTAAAATTGTACAATAATTAACGTATGCTTCCATATGATGATGACTCAAAAACGCTTTGTGCAAAACGCCCCGCAGCATCCAAACCTCGGTTTTTTTATAAGAGGCAAAACTGATAAGTAACGCAAGCCCAAGTTAAGCAGATGATAGGCCCACATATTAATAAAATTTCCGGCATAAAACCAATACCCTCATTTCTGTTTTTTATTCTACTGATACTAATTCCTTTCACTTTGGAAAATCAAAATCGAAATCAAAATCTCAGATCGCCGTTAAATATCTCCGTCACCCTTCAGGTAACTTTTTTTTAACCTAATCATAAACTGTCAATTTCACATCTTATGCAAAATTAGGTTTACACTTACTTGCTCAGTATCCTATTAATTAAATTTTGAATTCAATAGGTCATAGTGTATTCAATTTGTTGAAATTTGTATGACTGTAGATCTGTAATAATAATGGCTCCAGCTGTACCGAGATCTGGCGATGCCATTTTCGCTAACGTCGAACGCGTGGTAACTAACCAACCTTTATAAATCAAACATTTATTAGTTACTTATAAAATGTTGCTTGTTTTTTGATTTCTGATTTGTTTGTAGAATGCTGAGTTGTTTACGTTGACGTATGGTGCGATTGTGCGCCAGTTGCTTACGGATTTAGAAGAGGTTGAGGAAGTTAATAAGCAGCTTGATCAAATGTATACATAAAGTCACTTTACTTTTATATTTAGGTTTACAAATTGTGCTTAGTTGTGTTCATTTAACGTTTTCTTCTTTGATCAGGGGTTACAATATTGGAATCCGCCTAATTGACGAGTTTCTTGCTAAGTCGAACGTGACGAGGTGTGTTGATTTTAGGGAGACTGCTGAAGTTATTGCTAAGGTATATAAACTTATAGGTGAAGAATGATGAAATTATTGTAAAGTTAAGGTAGTGAACGAGTTTTGTTTTAGTTTTGTTGAGGGACAAGTTTAGTGCCTTTGTCTGATTACGATACTCTAAATTAGTTTCTATAAGGACCTAATACCTATATGTGTGTTGCTTAAGGGTAAATAATACCTAATCATTCTTTGCATAATATGGTAAGCTGTCCTAGTAGTCGAACACTACGTTGCCTGATTAACATATAATCATTTGGAAAAGATTTTTATTAGAAAGTGGAATAAAACTTGTTCGGACTGACGAGAGGTAGGTCATAGGTGGATAAAAGGGAGTGTGGTTTGGCTCCAGACTCTTGAAATTTGTTGATATGAACTGGTTAAGTTAGTCTAAAGATTGAGATACCTAGGCATTAATAAGTCTCTTTTGCAACTCATCCATTCTTGCTGTTGCTGAAGCAATGTGCACCTTACACATTTGTTTCTGTATTGGAATTGAATATTTGCTGTTTTATTTTTCTTTTTCGTGATATCCTTTTTTGTTTGATATCTTTTTATGTTTGACATCCTTATATTGTGTTTGATGTCCTTTTTTGTGATCCTGATTGGTACAAACAGGTTGGCTTCAAAATGTTTCTAGGGGTCACCGCATCTGTGACTAACTGGGATAGTGAGGGAACTTGCTGCAGTCTCATTTTGGAAGATAATCCTCTTGTCGACTTTGTTGAGCTTCCAGATACCTGTCAAGGTTTATATTACTGCAATATCTTAAGTGGAGTCGTCAGGGGAGCTCTAGAGATGGTATGTTCTATCGCGCACTTCAAATCTTCATTACATAACCAAATCAAGAACACCTAGCATGTGGTGATTACTAATGTACGATAAGCCCAAAAGGTGGTACTGGACTAAACTTTATTTAATTTGCAGGTGTCAATGAAGACTGAAATCACATGGATCAGGGATATGCTTAGAGGAGATGATGCATTCGAGTTACAGGTGAAGCTTCTTAAACAAATTCCAGAGGAATATCCATACAAAGATGACGAGTAGCATCCTAATTGATGTATATACAATATAATTTTTGCATTTCCCTTTTGGTTTGTAATAATTGATCGTCGATACTGTTCAAGATTTTTGTTATGCTATAACTTATTTTATCTCCATCGTTTGCGAGTGTTATTGTAATTCGAGTACTGAGATAGAACTATTATTATCAGTTTATCACAAAGATTGGTGTCATTTGTTTAGCAAATTGCCAAATTCTGAAGGTCTTCGGTTCTAACTTCGAACACGTCAACAATTTCATCTTCCAAGCAAAGGTGCAAAGAGAATAGGACAAGCGAATAGGTGTGGTTTATAACCTGCTTTAATATGTTATGGTTATATTTTTCATTTTGGCATTGGTTATAACATTTACACACTTCACTGTTTAAACATGTTAAACATGTATTACTGTAAAGGTAAAAACGTCTTTGGGGCACGATGATTGTGGCTGGACTTATGAGGGCTTGCACAAAAGTGGAGATAGGTAAGTTCCTATTGACGAGCATTAGGTTAATTGTCTTTAAGATCAAAGTGGTCAACTCACTTGCTATCATTCAGAAAATAAAGTGAAATAAGCACACAAAGATCGTCAGGATCTGGAAGTAATAAGCAAAAGAAAAGAATCTACAGAAAAAAACTTCCTGATAAAATTATAACATGCAATTGGCCATAGATATGGCAATCTTTGATACAAGATGGCCATAAAATAATAACTTATTCTGATATTTCCCAGCAGCTGTCCACAAATAGCCTCACAGGCTCACAGCAGAATCTGGGCATAAAAATACATCACTCTTATTTATATACCTCCTATCCACATCACAAAATCATTAAATCACTCTTTTCCCCAACCGTTCACTTTACAAAACATGGTGCTATGTTAAACTGAACTTAACCACCGTGTTTTATTGCCGGAAAGGTGAATTTCCACTCTGCATTTTCACAAGGTTTGAGTATGCTCCACCACGTAGAGATACAAGATCATAGTGAGACCCTTGCTCTGCCACCTTCCCATCTTTAATCACAGCAATAGATTCTGAATTTTGTATTGTGGAGAGACGGTGAGCAACAACAATACATGTGCGTTCGTTCATCATCTTCTCTAATGCTTCTTGAACCAAGCTTTCTGATACGCTATCAAGAGCACTGGTCGCTTCGTCCAACAATAAAATAGCAGGGTTCTTGATAATTGCTCGAGCCAATGCTATTCTTTGTTTCTGACCTCCTGACAGCTGCACACCTCTTTCACCGCAGTATGTTTCATACCCATCTTTCATTCCACTGCCATGTGCCATCCACAAGTAGTACAAGTTTAGTCATGCAGTTGATCAAAGATTTCTAATTCAAAGAGTAGCTTATGAACACACCTTAAATATGTTTAATCAAACTGCATAAAGGCATGCATATGTTATTCGGAACATTGTATGCAATTAATTCTGAATTTAACTGACTGTTTGTTAACTGTTTATTTTGTTCGAGTCTCATTCTCGAGTCACTTCTCATGTCCCTTAGGCTGTTTAAATCTATGTTTAGGAGTGGGCATCATACCTTATGAATTCATGAGCATTGGCAAGCTTGGCAGCACTCCTGATCTCGGTTTCTGTAGCACTTGGTTTTCCGTAAGCAATATTTTCACGAATAGTGCCTGCAAAAAGAGTTGGCTCTTGACTGACTAATGCGATATGTGACCTTAATGCTCTTAAGTTATACTCCTTAATGTCCCGTTCGTCAATATAGACCGCCCCTCTTAAAGGGTCATAAAACCTCTCTATCAACCCAATGATGGTCGATTTACCAGATCCACTCGACCCCACTAGTGCCACAGAAGTTCCTTGCTTTATTTTGAGGTTCAGTCCTTTAAAGACCATATGATCAGGTCTAGACGGATAAGCGAAAAACACATTTCTCAGTTCCACGCGACCCCGTATGTTCCCTTTGGCAGAATCACGTCCCAGGGAAGTATCAGGATCAATCTCTGTTTTCTTGTCAAGTATTGCAAAGACTGAACTAACAGCACTGCTTCCTCTTGATATATCTTTCGTCATGCTCCCTGCATCAGCTATTGTATATGCTGTGAACAGTAACACCAGAAATGCTTGAAAAAGTTTCTCTGGAGCTATTAATCCTTGTGTTAATAGGCGACCACCATACCAATATGCTAGAGCGGTCGAAGCTGTTGCCATAAACTGTGAGCTGCAAAGCCCAACTCCTGAATAATATGATTGTCTAATACTTTCTTTTTCCGGGCCTTTTAATGTGTCTTTAAAGAGACTAACCACCCGTTTTTGAGAAGAAAAGGCGGTTATTGTTCTATGGTTAATAACCGCTTCACTTGCAAGTTGGCTTCCTTCACGTTGAGCTTTTTGAGATTTTTCAGATAAACTCTTCATTAAAACGCTTCTAGCATAGAAACTACCAATGAGAAGTGGTTGTGCAGCCATTAATACAAGGGCTAGTCTCCATGAGAGTACTAGTCCCAACGTGTAAGCAAAAAGTGCCCCAAAAAAGGCCTGTGTTAGCAATGACATACGATCTCCGACAAGTGAACGGACCATATTAGCTTCAGATGACAACCGTGCACAAATGGCTGCACTTGTGTTCTCATCTCGATCATACCAGCCAATCTCGAAAGTGAAAAGTTTCTCGAGTAGTTTTGTTCTTACTCTCGTGGTCAACTTTTCTCCCATTACTGCAAAGTTGTAATGTTGGATGACACTAGAGAGGAAGTTGAAAACACCGACACCTACAAACACGTATGAGTAACTTCTTGCATGTTCTACAATCTTGGACTTATCAGATTGGAAGTAAACATGTATCACGCCACCTACACAGTATGCATTGATAGGTTGAACTGCACCGGACCCTATAGCCCCTAAGCATCCCAATAGGCCTGTTACCCACTCGGGTGCATTCATTTTCAGTAAGCGGAATTGGGAAGGAGCTGGACGAGATAGTTTTTTTAAGTTATCTTCATAGTCAGAGTCATAAGAAGCATCAAAGTTAACTGAATAGGGTGTGCTCATGGAGAAGACTGGGCTGAATGGGTTCAGTGACGGGGTGCTCATTCCACTTGATCTCACACTTGTCGGGCTGGCTGCAACTGACATTCTATGGGGACTTTGAGAATTATTACTAGATACATCCATAACTTCATTTCCTGATTGTTGCAATTGGACCATTTTGAAGTATTCACCACCACCATCAACGTGATTGTAATTCATCTGCATCAGCTCATCATGTGAACCTGATTCGATTACTTTTCCTGATTTAATCACGTATATCAGATCGGCCCTTCTAATTGTTGACATGCGGTGGGCAATAACAATAGTAGTTCTCCCAACAGACACCTGGTCAATGGCTTTTTGCACCACTCTTTCAGACTCCGAGTCGAGTGCACTTGTTGCTTCATCAAGGAGCAATATTTTAGGATCTCTTATTAGTGCACGAGCGATTGCAACTCGTTGCTTTTGCCCTCCTGATAGTTGAATTCCAAATTGGCCAACCTATATATACACACATATAGTTGACAGTTGATTTCAACATATTTAGTAATTAATAGGTCTATTCTGGTCCTTTTTTAGATCTCTAATGGGGAACATATAAATAAAAATGGGTCAAACTGTCAAATCTGTGAGACGGGTCAAAGATCGCGTAACCTGTATTTTTATTCGTAAAACTGTTTTGGCGCATACAGAATTGTTACTATTTTGATCTGAGTCGACCCTCTAACTTTCCATACTTAAAGATGAAATAACTTTAGGACATGGGAGAAAGAAATGAACTTACATTAGTTTCATATCCATCTGGCAACTTTACAATGAAGTCATGTGCATTTGCATCTTTGGCTGCTGCTACAATATCATCAAAAGATGCTCCTTCTTTCCCAAACAATATGTTCTCTTTAATCGAGGTTGCAAATAGAATTGGCTCTTGATTGACCAAGCCCATTTGTGATCTCAACCATTTAAGATGAAGTTTATTTATCTTGTATCCATCTAATGAAATCTCACCCTTTATGGGATCATAAAACCTTTGAATTAGCGATATGATTGTTGACTTGCCTGAACCGCTACCTCCAACAAGACCAACTGTTTTTCCAGCCGGTATGTGAAGATTCAATCCTTGTAGGATAGGAGTCTCGGGCCTTGATGGGTAGCTAAAGTGGATTTCTTTGAACTCGATTTTCCCTCTCACATAGGATAGAGCCCTTCCATTTTTATCTTCGAAGTCCAAGGTTGGAATACTGTCAATCATTTCACTGATTCTAGTAGCAGCACCTTTTGACTCTGAAATGGCAGTAAGATTCGGGAGTACAGTCAGGATGTTCCTGCAATATGGAAAAGATTCCCGAGTTCTTAATTTAAATAAAAGAGTGACGTGTGTACTCTAGAGCTGATAAATTACATTTAACATTTAGATTTTATATGGTATACTAGAAGTGCTGATAAGGATTTGATGAAATGGAATAGACTATGGGGGTGTTTGGGATTGCTTATACGAAACTGCGTATTTGTTAGAATCTTACCACATGACAACCTGCATGTTTTTAAGTTTTACCTGCTTACCTTTAAGTATTTGTTTACTCTGAAATAATCAAGTTACGTTTGTTATTTAAACGTTCAAAACTTCTTGGCTGCTTAAAAAATCAATAGATAAGTACCTGAATAAGCAATCCCAAACACCCTCTATATGTATAATCAAATAGTGAATGTAATCTAAGAATAGTAGACGTGAGAATAGTAAGAAGAGCTTACAGTCCTCCCATGAGCACATTAAATCCTGCTACAAAAACATCACCTCCCTTTTCTCCATGCTTAGTGACGAGTAGAGATCCAACCCAAGCCTGAAACGCCCAGTTGATGTAAATGATTCCCATGCTTCCGAGCATTAGTCCTCTAGCAAACCCTTGTTTTATCCCTAGTTTCATGGTCGTTTGAAGTGCGTTGCTGAACTTATTAAGCGTTTGATTCTCTCCAACATATGAATACACAGTTCTTATGGAGGAAACTGCTTGTTCTGCAATGCTTCCAGCAGTAGCATATGATGCAATCATTGCCATTCCTATATCCATCATGAACTTACCGAATCCTAGGGCTGGTACAAGGAACATTATAGAGAACGGGATGGCAGCCAATGTAAGCCTCCATGAGAGTATAAATGCGAACACATGACAGAAGAAGAAGGATGACAAATAGGCAATAGTATCTGGTATCTATATTTAAAAACAAGTCTCAATTAAACTGAAAATTCATTATCAGAAATTGGAAGTTATGATTCAGATTACTGTTTTGGGCTGTGCTTTATATTTACATCTGTAAAATAGGTCGAGTAAAGTATACTTTTAATGTATATAACCTCCTAAATCATTTTACTCAAAGATTTAGATGATTATCGTGATGATTTTTATATCGTGATGATCACAAATGGGCTTGGATACAATAACTATGTATGAAATAGTTATTGTGTTGACTATTACAATTATAAAAATCATCAATATAATCATCTAAATCTTTGAGTAAGCCAATTAAAATAGTTATTGTGTTGACATTTTACTCAAAGATGCAGATCAACCCGACTTGTCCCGTTCTGACCCCTTTAAAAGTAGTGTTTTGGTAAGCCAATTAAAGTAGTTTTTTTAGCTTATTGCATTA
>BQNB010095701.1:0-22188 GCA_026074375.1 Tanacetum coccineum
TAAGATACTAGGGGGGAGTGTTGTAAGAAGATTTATTCTAAGCGTGAGAAGATTGGTTACTAATTCAATAAATGCTTCCTCAAATGGTTAATCATTAATCTTATTTTAAAAGGGAGTAGAATTAGTTGACAAAAGAGGTACACATAGGTTTGATAAGTAAGATGATTCCTTAAGTTAGTCAGTATTCTGCAGAAATAAATGAGTACATTTGGGACTTAGTTGACTTAGGTGTTATCATTTTGACTACTTAAGAGGGAATAATTGTGACATCCAGGACTTAGTTGACTTTGGTGTTACAATTTATATCATCACTATTGTGTAAGGAGAAATTTGGACATCCGGGACTTAATTGACTTTGGTGTTACGATTTCAAATTAGTTATGTACTTCGGATATTTGGGCTTTATACATCAAGACTGCTTGATGCGGCGTGCAAGAAATCTTTAAATCTACTCAAGAAAGGATTGCTAGTTCGGGGGGAAGCTAAGACAACTTCCAAATGGAGATTATCGAGACGGACTACAGATTGCTGACACGGACAGAATGACTTTGTCATTTTCGGTTTGAACATTTTTAGGTCCTGTCTCATACATAATATTGTGAATATGTGAATATATAGTGTAGACTAATATTAGGTAAATATCGTGTTTGAGTACGAATTTTCAAGAATTTCTTAGTAAATTCAAAAAATTTCAAATTAACGTATTCAAACACCATATAATACCCTCATAAATTAAGGGGGAACATTAAAATGTTCCTAATACGGCTTGTTAATAATTGGACATTTTTTTCCTGAAACCATTAATATTTGAATCAATTGATATCCAAAATATCAAGAGATTTGACATTTTTGATAAGGGGAGAAAATGTGATTAAAATATATGGCTAAAGATGTGAATTTCAAGGACTCAAGTGCAAGCTTCTCCCTTCATGTGCTAAACGTTTTCGAATATCGATGCACATGTTGAGGGGGAGCATTACAAATAGTTTTAAGGCTGTGAATGATACCAAAAGACCGACCATGCATTTAATTATTTGGAGTTATAAGGTGGTTAGGTATAGGTATTTGTTCCCACGATCCAGCCAGAACCGGAGGGATCTACCCAGGGACAATCTACTAGTTAGTGTAGAAGTCCATAGGTATGATATAAAAAAGGAGTAAAAGTGAGAATAAGGGAAAAGTGCCGACTGAGATGGAGCTAGTACTGGAACAAACCCAACAAGGTACTAATTATGAAGTCTCGGTAAGCATTGAAGGGGTTGAAGAATTAAAAGGAAATGTTAAGATAAAGGGTAAAAAGAAAGAAGCCCTCCTTACACCTAGGCAAAAACCGGGTCAATATATCTGCTGTCAGAATCACAAAGATGATTGCTGACATTGAAGACTGACATCATGGACCTAGTGATGCAATGCACAACCCTCCCTAGCCACTCAGAATCTCTCAAAAGATTTCTGTTTCATTTCTCATGGAGACTAAACACATTATCTATTGACTTTCTCACTCCGAGTTAGTTGGTATTAAAAATGTGGCAGTCAGCTCCAGCCTCCGACTATTAAAACCAAAACGCACTATTGAGTCTAGAGCCAAGAGATCATCAATAAATCTTGTTAGGACACTATTCTAATGTACTTGTTTTTCGCACACTGTGATAATAAGGAATATCTTAAGAGTCCTACGCATTATCCTTGTGATATTGCCAGAACATCCGAGTGATACGAAAGTATTCACAATGAAGATGGAAATCCTGCTAGAGCCAACATCAAACAAGCTCTACTTTATGTGACTTGTGAGATCCTAAATGGATCAAACTTATGACACTAAGCATTGATTCGGTCCAGATTATGAATTAACAGAGGATAAATTTTGATAAAAGCTTAAAACTCTCGATGTGTTACAAAAACACTTTTACTAGTGATACGTCGATTTATTTTCAAATTAATTTTTTCTCATTCAATCGGGTGAGATAGGTAACTCACTATTCACTCTACCGTTTCTATATACAATACTATTAGTGAGGTAGCCTGATTTGAGGTGTCCGGTAAAGAGATACTAGCAAGTATAGTGAATCTGATGCATTTGCATTGGAGGATCTAATACTTTGAGCTGGAAACCCTGTCAAGGAGGTTCTTATAAATGAACCAAACCTGATCATAGTAACATTATTATACAAAGATAAAACCTGGCCTCACGTAACCAAAGGTTAATGCAACCAAACTCCGACGAATGACAAAGCCATATTCGTCACCAAGCTTTATTGCTAACTGTTTTATTTCAGGATTACATAAAGATGGAGATGCATATACCTTGTTCTAGCAGAGTCAAGTTCATAGGCACATGCTCATACTCAAGACTCAATAAGTTTATAACATTAAGAAAGAATGACCCAAAGCTTCCGCAAACACTGATATCAACTTCTTCTTCAGTATATCAAAGTGATGAAGTTATGAATTGATGAAGAAATACAAACATAAAGTCAAGCTTTCAAGATTGCAACAAGTATGAGCATGTCGGCCTGAAAGTCACAAGCACACAAGATGGCGAAAGATCACAAGATGATGATTAGAGATTAAATTTGGCTGATGATCTCAAGAAAGCTCAAGATCACATACAATGACAATCTTAAAGAAACAAGCTCAAGCCACAAGTCAAAGATCACTACATAAAGATGCAAGACAAAAGATCAACTATTACACAAAAAAGACTTAAGATCAAGACAAGAAGCTTCAACAACTAATGATCAAGGTCACAAGGAGAGATCTCTATGATCACCCCTTAGGGGGAGATTGTTAGAAATACAGAAAGTGTTGATCATTTATGAGATCTCAATGATCGTCCCTTAGGGGGAGATTGTTAGGAATTTAGTTTTTAGTGAAGTGACGATCATTAGCGATCTCACGAGCCTTTGTAATAGTTAGATAATTTTATGTATTATTTAGTAAGCTAACCGGGCTAAATCATAGAAAGCCCATGGAAAGACTGGTTTATCCTTTGTATAAAAGCCCTCTCCACACATGGAGAGGGTGTTGGTTGAATCATTTTTACACACACAAAATAGTGTGTTTTTCATATGTTTCTCCCTTCCATCTCTCTCTATTTTATATTTGTATGAAAAATAGGGAACCTACACTCGACAAACTCATCGGTAACTTGAAAGTTTATGAAGTGATAATTAAGAAAGATTCCAAAAGAGTCCAAGGCAAAAGAGAACAAAGTAGATCTCTGGCCTTAAAGGCTAAAAAGAAATCTAGTTATGAAGAAAGTTTGACTTCCAGAAGTAAAGATGAGGAGTATGCCATGACCGTGAGGGACTTCAAGAAAATTTTCAAAGTCGAGGTAGATTCGTAAGACTACCACGTGAAGAAAAGAAGTTGTTCCAAAGAAGTAAAGACGGCAAAAATGGTAAGAGCAAAAGAAAATGTTTCAGATGCGGAGATCCAAATCACCTCATCGAAGAATGTTCGAAGCCACCAAGAAACAAAAACCAAAGGGCTTTTGTTGGAGGATCTTGGAGCGATAGCGGTGAAGATGAGGAAGAAATTACTAAAGACGAAACATGTCTTATGGCTAAAAACATCTAACGAGGTACTTTCCGAAATCGAATTTTATAGCGATGATTTATCGTCAATAGATGATAGTGAATTAGATAGTGAATATCACCGTTTATGCAAAATGGGGTTAAAACTCATATTTAAAAATAAGTCACTAATATCTATTAAAAATAAGTTAAAAGAAGAAGTACGTGAATTAAAAGAAAAATTATCTCGATTAGAGAAAAATAAAGAAATCGACGTCGGATGTAAAACGTGTCAAAATATTAAATTTGAAAATGAGAAACTTAAAGAGGAAGTGTCTAAACTTAATCAATTTATCAAAAGCACTCACTCGCTCAAGAAAATGTTAAGTTTTCAAAAACCCTCCGGAGACAAGTCGGGTCTAAGTTTTAATTCGACTGAATCATCATCGAGTGGGAATAAACAAATAAATTTTATAAAACCACAAGAACCCGAACCTTCGTCCGTTGAAGAAAAATCCACTAAATCAAATTCGAGTCTGAAAACTAAATATATATACTTGTAAATAATGTTAAGGTTCCCGTTGTAAGTGACGATGAAGTAAAATGTTTTTATAAACCATCTTTAAAACCCGGAGATGGATTTACCAAACCCGAAGTAAGGTCAAAAATTCCACTCCAAAAAGAAATAACAATTCTCGTCCTCGGTCTAAAACACCACAACCTAGGAGAAACCAAGATATACAAAATTACGCTAATATATATCCTACAACGTGGAATAATTCCCAACAACAAAATTATACTCCTTGGGGAATTTGTCCACTGTTTCTACATCCAAATTTAAATGCAACATATGCCAAGGATGTTTGGTACTAACAATTTTGGACCCATGATATATTGGGGACCAAATGTTTAAATTATTATGTAATTTAAATAGATATGCTTGGGAATTTATTTGGAGCCCGATGAGTGGATTAAAGATAGTGGATGCTCTAAACACATGACGGGAAACCAAAAGCTTTTGTCGACATACAAGGCATTTAATAGAGGTAACATAATTTTTGGAAGCAATTTACGCGGTAACATCATTGGCAAAGGTACGATCTCTCATGACTCCCTTAAAATTGAAAATGTTAAGCATGTAGATAATTTAGGATTTAGTTTGCTAAGTGTTGGTCAAATATGAGATAATAAGTGCAAAGTACTATTCTCCAAACACAATAGTGAAATAATTAAGGACGGAAAGGTCATAGGTAGAGGTATTAGGAAAAGAGGCTTATATGTGATCAAATTAGGAAATAAGCCAGAAGATAAATTATGTCTTACAAAAATAGATGATAACTCTGCATTATGACATAGGAGATTAGGTCACGCGAACATGCGTTTAATTCAATCTTTAGTATCCAAGGAACTAGTTAGAAATCAACCTAAGCTTAAATTCGATCAACATTTTTATGACGCTTTCAAAATTGGAAAACAAGCTCATGCTAGCCATAAAGCTAAGAATATGGTCTCAATGAATAGATGCTTAGAACTTATTCATATAGATCTATTCAGTCCATCTGCCATACGGAGTTATGGAAGAAATCGTTACACCTTAGTAATAGTAGATGACTACTCTAGGTTTACGTGGATAATTTTTTTTCCAAACAAAACCGAAGCTTTCGAGCAATTCAAGATTTTGAGAATCACTAGAAAACTACTTGGGGTTTCTCGAAAATTAAATGTTGCCTGAAAATGATGATTGGTATCTAGGATAGGTGCGTTTAGGATTACAATACACTCGATCACTACTTGTTTTAAATAGATTAATCACATTAGTGTGCTAAGGTTGATTTTTTCATTCGTTTTTGATCGAAAATTAGTGTAGTATAATGTGTTGAGTTTTTTTTTTAGGATTAGTTCTTAGGATTGTTATCATGATGTTTTAATGTTTGTTGTCAATCCCTAATCACTAGAATGCATGTATTGTTGATTCTCGAATGTAGTTTGACTTTAGATAGTCAAAAGCAGTTTGTTGTTGTTGTAAGATGTTTCAGTATGGTTGTGTGTTTCTTAGTAGTCATTTTTTTTGTATATCGCCACATGTATGCATGCCCCCCTTAGGTTTCTTAAGGATTTCAAGGTTTATAAGATAGATTGGTGCTCGATGTTGATGAAATGTTTATGAATAAGGTGTTAAAAATGATTGCTAGGAGATTATATGAGATAAGATGCATTTGATTGTGTTTGTAGCTTGCTAAAGTGAAAGAAAATGAAGGTTTAAGTTTTATGTTCATCATAGCGGTTTGCGTTTTTGGTTAAGATTCTTGGCAGCGGTTTGCTTAGGTTATTCTAAGCAGCGGTTTGCTTGATTATCTAGGTAGCGGTTTGTTAGTTTATTAATATTTTAATCAAACAGGTGGACCGCGGTTTGCTCATCGCGGTTTGGTCAATTATACTATTATTATTAAAATATTCAAACCGTTATTTTCAATTTTTTCTAATCCGCAGCGGTTTGATTAAATAACAATAAAATATTCACAGCGGTTTGGTCACAGCGGTTTAATGAAAAATATTAATTTTTAATAATTAATTATTTTTTTAATCAAAGCGGTTTGTCAATCAAGTTTCATAGCGGTTTACTCAAACCACTTCGCAGCGGTTTGCCCAAACCACTTCCTGGCGGTTTGGTGAACTGCTTCACAGCGATTTAGGCCACTGTTTGAATTCTTAGCCCATTAAGCCCATTAACCTCTTCAGGCCCAATCCAAAGGCCCAATTGACTTGTTAACTCCCATCCGAGCTTAGTTAACTTGTTATTGGACTTGTCAGAAATTCAGTGACTCAATGTGAATTATCTTACAACCTTAATCAAATATGGCATGGTAATTCAATCACAAGGCTAATATTCTCGTCTAACATCAAATATCTGCTATATTATCTATCTGTGTTGATAGTCTTAAGCAGATAAGATGGCTGAAGAGAATGTCCTGCTCCTACAAGAACCGATGAACAATTGGTTCCTGTCAAGGCTCGCTTGCCGATTGGAAAGAGCAATCTTCTTATGGATCTTCAAAAGATGCAGAAGAATCCAATCTTTCGTCTCTTAGTGGACATCCTACAGAACACCAACTTCTTTAGTGCCTTTACTGCATCAGCTAATGTTCCCTCAATCTACATTCAGCAATTCTAGAACACTCTTACAATGGATGCCAAGTCAGGTTTATACAGTTTCAAACTGGATGAACTGTGGTTTACTCTAGATGTTGATCTTCTTCGTAGTGATTTGGGAATCACCCCCCAAGGATTCTGCATACCCTTTTGTGGCACCTCCGACTGGTGATCTGGTAATAGATTTTGTGAATAATCTGGGATACCCTGATGAACTCTAATTTGTCTCGAAGATGTATGTAAACAGTCTATATCAGCCATAGAGAACCATTTTATCTATGATCAACCAATGCTTAACAGGCAAGACTTCTGGTAGTGGCAGACCTAAACACCTAGTTCTTCAAATATTGTGGGGTGTTGTCTCAGGAACCAACATAGACTATGCAGAACTCATTTTGGAAAAGTTCATTCAGGCAATCAAAACCTTCTTTACTGATGCATCTAATCTGAAAGTTCTACCAAGAAGCCCAAGCCTCATGTTATTCCATACTGCCAATTCACTAAGCTAATCATTTGCTACTTAGGAGGCAGACACAACTGTTGGATCGATTAACTGAATAGATCTAAACCTTCAACTTGCAAAGAGTTTGCTCCTTTAGATAATTCTAAAGCAACAATATTGAAACACTGAGTGAACACTATTGATTATGCAGAATCTAATCAATAATGCTAAGAAGAACAATAATAAATACCACAAAAGAACTTTTATATTAAACTTTGAATCTACCTAGGTTACAGATTACAAACTATGATTACTATCCGATCTCTATGATCTTGTGTAGAACTATATCTACTAACTACGCCTAGGGTCCCTTTTATAGACTAATGAAACCCTAATGGGCTTTACAAAATGCGTATAAAGATAATGCATATCCTTTCCTAAGATATCTCATGCATATCTTTAACTCTAACTAGTTTCTGCGTAAGCAGACTTAACTATTACATAAGCAGTATTAACTTTTTAACACTAACAGTACAGTACTAACTATGTAACTAGCAAAACTAACTATAATACTAACAGAATTAAGTCTGTTATACAAAATTCCTAACAATCCTCCCCTAAACTTGAACTTCACTTGTTAACTTCAAGTTTCTTCAGTTGTCTTTAGTTTGGGCTTTTGAGAATTTGTATCCAAACATTTCTTTAAGTCCTTAGCTTCTCTTAAATAATGATCTGTTTGTTATTTTATTTTTTTTATTTAAAAAAAAACAGATCATACTTTATCTTTTAGTCTTTGTCTTCTCTTCATCACAGCTACACAGCAACATCCAACTAAGTTGGCTTTGTAGTTTTTGGCAAACTACCAGCCATCAACAATTGATATGTCTTAACCATGACCGTTTGCTATGGACTTGACAATAGCTTTATGCAATAACAAGGTGCATTGATAACCTTATAGCAAACTATCAGCTATCAATGGATTTGAGATCTCTTTACCAGTAGCCGTTTGCTCTAGAGTAGCCAATGCTTTAGTGCAATACTATGGTGCATTGATTACCATACAGTTTTTGGTAAACTCTCAACATTAAACAGATTTGAGAAGTCTTTACCAAAGCCGTTTGCTTTGACTAGCCGTTCTATGCCTATTCACATGTGAACTGATACCATTTGATGTTGGTGGTTACCAACACCCAAACCCGTTCTCACTTCCATTATAGTCCATATTTTCCATAATATCACTGCTACTGAGAGACTTCATCACTTCGTATCCCCAGCTTGCTTCTCAATCACTTCAAGGATTGATAACATACTTCACCATTGTCTCCATCTAAAAAGCTCATCTTTAGCAACACTTGGCAACATCTTTGACAAAGGATATTTTCCTATCTGCTAACATAGATATAGAAAGAAGCATCCAATTGTTAGGGTAGTGTACATCACAAGTAATAGTACAGTCCAATTAATTTATCTTTCTGTTGAAGTTGGCAAACGCCAGATTGCATCATCGACTAAGAGTGATCAAAAATTGGTTTGAGATCCCCCGCACAGGTACTCTGTCATACATCTCTTCTGGTCTATTTTCCCCATACTTCTTTATCACCAATCTGTACAACTCTATAAGATCATCTCTTGAAAAGTCTTTAAGTATGGCTCCAAAACTCATATAAATTTTATCAGAACCATCTTTTCTTATGATTTGATAAATAGCCTTTTGACCTTTGATTGGAGAAATAATCTTCCATTTAACATTGTAGGAGGTTTTATAGCAGTTGGAATTAGGATCTACTCCAATCTCTAATTCTCGATAAGATCTTGACTTTATCTTTCACATATAATTTTTTTCCTTGTTGAACTCCATTTTTTGTGCAGTCTTGTCAATATTTATTCCTTTTCTTGCCTTTTGCTTCCTTTTCATTCCTGTTTTCTTAACTGGCACTTCAATTTCTTCTTCTTTTACAACTTCATATTTTCCCTTTGTGATTGAAGCATCCTCAATGTCAATCTTCTATTTCTTTGAAGTTTCTTGTTCTAGTTGTAATCCATGTCTTTTCACGTCATTTCTTTTTCTCAGTTTCCATGGGCACAAAACTTTCAATACTCTTCATCAACTTTTCAAATTCAGTCTTCAATTCTTCAAAAGAAAGCTTCTTTAATTGAGACAGTTTCCATGAACTCTGATTCATGATGAAGGTACTCATGTATTGTCCTTTGTTTGTCTGCATGTGTTATTGGTTACATCTTTTGCTTTAGCTTTTTGATTAGCATTAACTTCATTCTTCTCATTTATCATTTCTCTCCACCATTCTTTTTTGTAAATCATCATTGCTTATACTTTCTCCTTGTAGATTTTGACTACCTCTGTATTAGCTTCTAGTTTTGCCCTAATGGTATCCCAATCTTCTTCAGTATAAAATTGTGCAACCTTTTGAACTTCAGCCTTTCTTTTTAGTTGTTGTTCTGACAATTCTTGTTCCTCCTGTACGCTTTTGGCTAACATCTTATCTAAATGAATCTATTTTGCAACTTCTTCATCCAATTTGAAGCTGCCAATCTTATAGCCTCTTTCGCAACCACGTCCTCTTGTCTTATTTGTTCTTTAGTTTTGTGAGTAGCCTAGATATCCTCTTCAACCGTTGGAGCCTTTCCTTCCCTTTGACCCCTTTTACTAGCAGTACCAGAATCAACTTTAGCACTACCAGTATTAACATCCTCAATACAAGTATTAATCTCAACTCTGCCAGTATTAATCTCATCCTCAGCATCCAATCCAGTATTAATCTTTTTAGCCATAGACCTTGCTCTCCTCCTGTATCTCTTGCCTTATCATTCACTTTGCTCTTGTCTAACGCTTGAGAAGCAACTTTTGACAAAGTTTTAGCTGCCTCCAAGATTGTAGGACTGATTTCTTCTTCTTGAGCCTCCCTTGAAACTTTTGTAGGAGTAACAAAATTTGTTGACTTCTCTTTCATGGATTCTCTAACCAAAGAAACTAGAGGATCATCATCAATACCTGTATTATCCTCCCCCCTGATCCTCTGGTTCTCACCCTCTGATGCAACACAATTACTTTCTGGATTTCCTCTGCAAAGCTTTTTCCAGAGATTACTTTCTTTAACCCAAAATTAAGCACAACATTCCCTAAAGGTCTGTTTGTGTCCTTTAACTCTTCACTAAACTAGTAAATAACCCTGTCACCAAGCTAGGTACAAGTACCATCAATTCTTTAAGTTGCATACTGGCCTAAGCACTTCTGATGTGTTTTACCTTCAGTAAAGGTTGCTATCATGAGACTTAGGTGGTTGAGCGTATGAGGTTGTGAGAAGGTGGTGATTGAAATGGTGAAAGAGAGGTGATTGATGTGGTGAATGAGGTGGTAATGGATGAGGTGGTGATGGAATAGGTGATGGAATAGGTGGTTGAATAGGTGGTTAGGATGTGGATGATATTGGATCAACAGGTGTGTGATGGGGTTCAGCTGGTTGTGCTAAGCCGTCACCTTGATCCACAGCTGCCACCGCCGAACATGCAGTCAGCAAGTGGTATAAAATCCCCCTGCATAACCCTTTCGTTTGCAAAATCTTTGTTGGTCAAAGTGGGGGGCTAATGACTTCCTTTATTTTCAATTGTAATATCTAAAATAAATTTGTAATAAACCTTTGATACATAAAAAATTTGTGTATTACTCTCTATGTTATGGAACCATCCCATAAAAAAATTATTTTTAGAAAAATTAAAACTCTATTGCTAGAAAGACAGATTAATGGCAGTAGCAATAGTTACTATCAATTGATCCCTCCACAACTTAGGGCTTAAGTAGATGTAATAAAATATATGGATTAAAAAATTTTCATTAAGGTGTAAAATTTCCTTTTCCAAAAAGTTAATTTAACCCTCAGTAACATACCCCAATGTGGCTAAGCCAGCCAAAAAATATATTTCAGCATCAATAAATTATGTATTCATGTGCATCTTCTGCCAATTAATAGTTTACTTCTAACAGATCCTCAGTAATAGTATACTCTTTAAAGTCTATAGATGCTATTACTTGGGGGGGGGTTGTAGTCCCATTAGCAAGTGTTCTGACTGTGGCAGTTTGCCAGAACTGTTTGACTAGGGACTCATAGGTAGTAGGATTATGAGTAAAGGCATACCTGAGAGATGTACCTTTAAGAAAATCTACTACCTTAGTGAAACCAACACCTTCATTTGGTTTCTTCAGGAAAGCTACCATATTATGCTTGTCTAAGTACTTTAGTTGCCATAAGGACATATTAAGAACAGGAATTCGAAAGAATGTAAATTCTTCTAATCCTGGGTTTGATTTTGAGTGAATTACTAAGTGCTTGTAGAGAGAGGGAATTGTGTTTTTATAGATTAATAACAAGGTTTCTTATTGGACCGTGTGTAAAAGAAGTTTCTTTAGAGTAAAGAAAGATATTTTATTGAAGAAAGTGCAGTAATTATCCAAATAGAAAACCTATGTTAGAAGTACGCGCCGTAAAAAATCAATAAATACGGTAAATATTAAAATAATAAAAGTCCAATTTGTCCTTCACTACACCAACGATCATCTACCAGTATTAAAATTAGTCTACCAGAATTAACATATAGACTACCAGCATTAACTTATAGACTACCAGAATTAACTTTAAGTCCACAGAATTAACAAGTAGTCCACCAGAATTAACTTGTAGACTACCAGAATTAACTCTAATACTTAGTACTTACAGACCATATATGAGTAGAATTTGCCAGCACTGCATCTATCCATCCTCAAATCCATGCTTATCCTGAAAAGTTAGTGCAAAAACAAGAAAAATGCTACAATATACCATGAACTTGAACTAACTAAATCCGAACTACCAGCATTAATACCCTAGCAGTATTAATGTAAACTAGAAGTAGTTACTAGTCTTTACAAACTGTACAATTTAACCTCCCCTCAAATGTAACTACAGATTTAACATCCCAATGCTAACCACTAAAAAGTTAAACCTAGTAACATCAAATCCTTTGGTGAGAAGGTCTGCAACATTTGAGTCAGTGTGAATCTTGAGAACATCTATCAATCTCTTCTCATAACAATCCCTTATGAAGTGATGTCGAATCTCAATGGCTTGGTTTCTTGAGTGATAAAACTGATTCTTGACAACACATAGGGGCTAACTCATGGTCCAATAAAGATTTTGGTGTTCATGAAGTTAAAGCCATAATCCATCATTTGGTTTTGTATCCATAGTACTTGCCCACAGCAATGAGCAGCTGCAACATATTCTGCCTCAGTAGTAGATATTGCCAATAATTGCTACTTTTTTTTGCACTGCCATGATAAGAGTCTTCTACCAAGAAATTGACATCCACCAGTTGTTGATTTCCTATCAAGGTTGGCTCCTGCATAATCACTATCTGAGAAAGCTTCTAGTTCAAAAGGGGAATCCCTAGGATACCATAACCCTAATTTGGGTTGATGTTTGAGATATACTAAAGATCCTCTTCACAACATGTAAATAGGAAGCTTTTTGGGTGACTTAAACCTGCAGCAGGCACATACACCAAACATGGATGTCTGGCCTTGATGCAGACAAATACATAATGGACCAATCATTGATCGTATTCATGTACATCTTACTTACACCATCTTCATCTTTAACCAAGGGCTTGTTTGACTCAATAGGAGTAGTAGCTATTTTGATGGAGCAAAAATCAAACTTCTTGAGAATGTCAGCTACATACTTGTCTTGACTAATAAAGATTTCATTAGGTTGTTGCTTCACCTGTAGTCCCAAAAAGAATGTAAGCTCTCCTATGGAACTCATCTGGAATCTTTTGTGCATAACTTCTTCAAATTCACTACACATAGACTTCTTAGTAGAGCCAAATATGATGTCATCCACATAGACCCTTCTGACAACATAATGTCGACCTTTATTCTTCTTCATAAATACAAGGGTTTTGTCTATGGTACCTCTTCTAAAACCATTCTCCAGCAGGAAAGAAGAGAGTGTCTCATACCAAGCTCTAGGAGCTTGATGTAGACCATAAAGAGCTTTAACTACCTTATAGACTTTGTTTGGATGAGCAGGATCAACAAAGCCTAGAGGTTGATGAACATACACCTCTTCTTCAATTGGGTCATAGAGAAAAGCACTTTTAACATCCATTTAATAGACAAGAAATCCCATATATGATGCAAAGGCTAAGAACAGCCTGATTGCCTCTATTCTAGCAACAGGTGCAAAAACCTCATCATAGTCTATTCCTTCTTCTTGTCTATGACCTTGAGCTACAAGCCTGGCTTTAATCTTCACAATAATGCTTCTCTCATCTCTCTTGTTTCTGAAAACCCACTTAGTGCCAATTGCCTTCTTTCCAAAAGGCAAATCCACAAGTATCTAAACCTGCTATAACTTAAACTGGAGCAATTCCTCTTGTATTGCTTCAACCCAGCTTTCATCCTTTAAGGCTTGTGATATAGTCTTGGGTTCTTCTTAAGAGAGAAAACATGCAAATAAACAGTTCTGATGATCCTTGTGGTTTGTTCTGTTCTATTTGTGAATGTAACTCGCCAAGGCTTGTTGTGCTGAAGAAGCCTTTTGAATCTTCCCTCTTGTTTGAATTACTGATGTAGGATCTCCTAGAATTGTCCTTTAATTATCCTTATGATTTCTGAATGTGCGAATAGGACTGACACAATGGTGTTTATCCATTTGTTGATATTAGCCACTGCACCACATCTTATCAGCATCATAAGCTCATTGAAATTCCATCATTTGGAAAGTATCAAGAAGCATCTTCCAAGGCTGCATAATTGATCAAGGGTAATCAACATAGTGAGAGTAGAATGCATCAAATAGGTTTGTTGCCTCCAAAGATAGACAAATGATGATTCATTAGCATTTGCAACCTGTGGAATACTATCCAGCACTAACATTGGGTGTGCTAGACCTATCATACTAAACAAATAGACCTCTCAGTATTAAGATGTTAGTACTAGTACTGAGCTGCTCTTTGAGATGTAATTCCTCCCTTTTTCTACTCAAAAGGCTTGTCTTGATACACCTCCTAGCTTTAGCAACAATTCCTGAGTAAACCAACATATCAATTATCTTGCAATCTTTTCATTATCTTGCATCTGATGTTGTTCTTCCTTATCAGCAGCATCCTCTGAATCTTGGACATCTTTATCTGAAGAAGCATTTTCAAAAGTTTTTTCTTGTGCAATCTGAACATCATCTTCTACTGGAATCCTTGTCCTATGAGGTTGTAGTAGAAGCAGTATGTATTCCTGAGTAGGTTCTTTATCTTTTCCTGATGAACCTGCAACATAAGAATCTTGTGTACCTGCATCCATATTTACCTGATTTTCTACACTAACAGGAATATAGTTCATTGAATTGGTTAGAAAATCAAGATCAAACATCCAATTAGGACCAGTTCCTGCCACATTTAGTTGATCTTCTAGAAATTAATGTGCAGATTCTCTTCTACTCTTTTGGTCCTTTTGTTGTATACTCTAAAAGCTTTACCAGTAGTAGAGTATACAATCAAATAACCTTCATCAAATTTGCCCAAGGAATCTAAGGTGTCTAAAATGGTCAAGGGGCACCCAAAAGGTCTCATAAAACTAATACTAGATGAGTTACCTATTAATAGTTTATAAGGTGTCTTATTTTGAGGTTTGGTCACTAATACCCTATTCAGTACATAGCAGGCAGTATTTACTGCCTCTGCCCAAAATGGGATAGGTAAAAGTGAGTCTGCTAACATAGTTCTAGCTGCCTTAATTAGGGTCCTGTTTTTCCTTTCTGCCACACCATTCTGCAGTGAAGTTCTAGCCACACTAAACTCCCCTTTTATTCCTTTCTTAGCACATAATTCATTCATAGCATGGTTTTTAAACTATGTCCCATTATCACATCTAATAATTTTAACATTATGATTCAATTGGTTTTCTAAGCATATGATAAATTTACAAAGGATTTCAGATGTTTCATCCTTGGTAGCTAAGAAAAATACCCAACTAAATCTGCTAAAATCATCATTCACAACCAAACAATACCTTTTTTTGTTAATACTTTCTACAGAGACAGGTCCAAATAAGTCCATATGAAGTAATTCTAAGGGCTTTCTGATGATTCTTACTAACTTGGCCTTACAGAAGGCCTTATGTTGCTTACCCTTCTTGCAAGCAACACAAGTGTGGTCATTCACAAAAACTTTTGAAGGTAAGCCTCTAACTAGGTGACCTTTAACAAGTTTGTTTATATTTTTGAAATTCACATGACCTAATCTCCTGTGCCATAATTTAGGACTATCGCTGGTGCTATTTGAATCTAAACAAGTTTATACCTCCAGAGGGAATAATGTTCTTTAAGTCTAAGCTGTACACATCATCCTTTCTAGGAGCTCTAAGTACAACTTGACTTTCATCAAGAAGCTTAAAGCTAGGAGGCAACATATTCTGCCTCAGTAGTAGAATTTGCCGCAATAGTCTGCTTCTTGCATTGCCAAGATATCAATCTTCTACCGAGAAATTGACATCCACCTGTTGTTGATTTTCTGTCAAGGCTGGCTCCTCCATAATCACTATCTTTACCCGTTATTTTACCTCCTTTGGGATCACTTCCAAAAGCCATAAAGCCTCTATTGAAATCTTCATAGTCTGAAATATAAGCTTTGTTGCCAGTCATATGGCTAGAGCAACCACTATCCACTACTGCATGATCCTGTAATAAGATCTCTAGATTGCCCTGCACAAAAAGTAAGAGAATTAGCATCTCTTAGGGATCCAAGCCATTACAGACTTGGAAATCCCTTTTGGGTTAACATACTCAACTTTCTTAAGCATGAATGACCCACTGTCTTTAGACACATGATCTAAGTAATTTCCCTTAGGCCTCCAAACCTATCTTGACTTTTTAAAGTCAGTATCCAGCTTACCCTTACCAATATTAACTACTGCTCTTGTCCCAACAGTAGTCATATTTTAAACTAAGAACTTATGATTATGATGTTAAAAATGTTGCAAAAAGTTCTAAAGTTTAAATCTCGAAATCAAGTTACGAAGTCTTAATAAGTTGTTGCTTTGAGTCATGATTCATTTTGAATTATGACTATGAAAATAAGTTGGCCTATGGTTAAATTAAAATGAGTACACACATTCAATCGTATATCCATGTTGGGAGTTGAAAATTCACAAGTCATAAGTATGAGGGCTTAACATATAAACTTATATCGACAATGATCTTGTTTAATTGCTTAGCTTGGAACTTGTGAAAAATCGAGGACGATGAAATTATCCGTCAGGACATCCGTAGATCACTCTACGGGCGCTTCTCATTCTATGATCCCAGTATTAATAAATAAAGAAAGTCAAACTTGTTAAAAAATGAGAAAATCCAAAAATATTAGTTAGTGTAAATTCAGAAAATGGTGAAAATGGGGCTTACGTGTTTACTTCATAACATTGTGTGAGGACACACAATACCTTAGTTTGGGGGATTTGATAAGTGCTTAATTACACATATCTTTTACCTCTAAAAACGAGCTTAAATGACCAAAAACAGACAAAAACTGCCAAATATATGTTTGTTTTGCATTTGTATTGTGCAGGAAGTGGATATCAACAAAAAGACAGAAAACCAAGCCAAAATGACAAAACTGAGCATGGAATGGAAAAGACTGTGCAAAATCAAGGCCAAAGTCCAAAAATGCCAAAGTCAGAGTCAATACTGAAGAATCAGCAGTCAAACCGGAGCCGGAACTGAAGAATACTATTGAATGCAATCTTAACCCATCTGATGGGCCGGGAAAGCCCAATAGTATATTTATGAAGACTGTGAAGACCAAATGGGCCCTCAATCAATTACAACAGCCCATTTGTGTGCAATTGACAAAGACTGTGAAGACTTTGAAGGCCCAATCCTAGCCCAGTTACAGCCAATCTCAGCCATTGTACACACAAAACCCACTCCATAACCTTATTGGGCTTGAAAAAGCCCAATAACCAAACCTGTACCTTATTGGGCCCAAACCCAAACCCAGTGGGCCCAATACAAGCCCAAGCCCAACAAAAGCCCAAAATCCATTTTTATAAACTTTAGGGGCTAAATTGCCAAGTTTTGAAAGTTGTTTTATTAAGAAAAATGGTTTAATAAAACACAAGGGCTGAAATTGCAATTTTCCAAAACCACTTTTATCCCTTTTAGTAATAAACAGCAGGGACCACTTTTGTAATTCACCAAAACTTCTTTTATTCTTTTTAGTTATAAACCACAAGGACTAATTATGTCACTTTCCAAACTCACTTATAACTAAAAACGGGCCAAAAAGAAAATGAAAAGAGTAAGAAAGGTGAGGGACTGAAATTGCCTCTTCTCCAAAGATCACTTTTAAAATCCTCGTACCATCCCTGCAACCACCATCGTACCCGCCAGAGGGCCAGTTTTGCCTCTTCCCCATTCTTTCCTTTTAAAACCTGAACCATAACTGTACCCTTCCCCGTTTACCGCCAAAACCCAAACAGCCTCATCCCATGGTTTCAAGCTCCAAACCACCCCCCTAGTACACTTCCCAGCCTACCCCTCACCATTTCCCACCTTCCCATTACCCCTATAACCTTCCCACTTGGCAATTTACACAACCCGAAGACCCCATCAATGGCTGAGAATGTTGTAAGGCCAATGAAAGGCTAGGATTGCTTGGGAAGTATTGTACACACACAGCAAGCTCATCCCAAGACCAAGAGAAGGCTTTGAGCTTCTATAAAAGAGAAGAGAACCAGCGTGTCCAACACACACCGCCTGTTATCCTTTTCTTTCTTATGTTTTGAAAATTTTAATTAATTTTGCATTTAAAATTATTGTGTACTTCAGGTTTGTTTAAAAAGTTTTAAGTTGTATTTCTTGGAAGTTTAATAAAAAAATTTAAGAGTTCTCTTGTTATTGCATTTGTCAACATTTAAAGTATAATTTAAGTTGTTTAATTCTGTTTAATATAATGTTGTTTAAGTCTGTTATTAGCTGTTTTTAGTTTTCATAAGAATTAGTTGAAGTAATTTCACCTTTCTAAAATTCTGTCATTTTTTAGTGTAGTAGTAGGCTAGTAGAGAAACTAGCTTATTCCTACTAATAAGCTAGGCATTTTAAAGTTTAAACAGCTTTCTTAGGTTAGTTTAAGTAAGAGTAGCTATAAGGTTTTAGAACTTAAGCTTTTAAAATAGATTCTAAGTAGATTTAAGCTTTTTCAGTTTTTCTTAAGGAGTGTTTGGAAGTAGCTTTAATTGACTCTAAAAGTCAACAATACTTTGTCAAATTACATCAATTAGCTGAATTAGGATGTTTAACAAAGTTTTATACAAGTTTTAGAGTTTAGGACCTACTTTTATATAGTATAGATTGTAAAAAATCTAATGCACACACCAGACAAATTTTCAGCTGTAAAGAGGTTTAAAGAATTTAAGGATATTCAAAAGCATTTTAGAGTCCAAGGTTGTTCTGTGCTCACTTAGGACCATTTAGTGAAATGTTAGCCTTCAAAGTTTAGCTTGAATTTGAGTGACTTGCCAATTGCACCAGCATGTCAAGTGCATCAGCAAAGCATTCCATATCAGTGTAGATTTTTCATTTAAAACTTTGAATTTTTCATTTCTTTGATAAAACTTTGAAAAATCCTTATACCTAGGTAGATTCTAGAGAGTTAGTATAGCTTATTTCCAAAAGTACAGCATCTAAGGTTCAATAATAAGCCTGTTAGCTTATTGGAGAAAAGCTTAAAATCAGTCTCATAAAACACCTTTGCATTTTGTCCCATCTTAATTTTCTTTCTAGTTTTGTTAACTCAAGGTTAATCTTAGTTTAGAATCTTTTAGCACACATCTTAAGCATCATTAAACATCTCTTAGTTTCAGTTTTCATTAAGTAATAAGCTCAAAATAAGCCAAAGTTCTAAAAAGCTCTCAAACAAGCACTTTCTGTGACAGCATCTACCAGCTTATTTTCTAGCTTATTCTGTGGTTAAAAGTGCAAAGTCCTTTTGTTAATGTTGTAGAGTATAAGCTGTTTTACAACTTTGTAGTTTTAAGTTTTTGATAATTCTCACTTTTTAATAAGCAAAAATAAGCCAAATTCGTAGGGTCTGTTTTGTACTTTTCTTAAAGTCTAGGGTTACCCGTTTCTTCTATAGTGTAAATTTACAAATATTAGCCCGCCTACCCTGTAGTTTACTTTCTTTCTCTTTTTACCCTGTCTTTCTTAGTTAAATAAAAAAGTTAATATTTTTTGTTTTTAGTTTTATTAATTAGGGTTTATAGTTTTAATTACATAAATTAGGGTTCAATTAGCCAATAGAAATTGGGGCTTTTCATTCCATTAAATTTCTGCACTCTTTTAGTATCTTAAAACCATTTTTCTATATTTTTCTCATTAAAGTTGTATTTTCTAGGAATTAAAATAGATTGTAGTTAATTACTTTTTCTTATAAAAATCATAAAAAATAGAAAAATAGTTGAAAAATTAAAATTCTTTTTGCATTAATTTTCATTTTAAATCTAGTATTTTTGAAAAATAAAAGAAAAATTTTAGTGTTAATTTTTAGAAAAAGTTTATTTTTGTTATTCATTAATCCTTAGAAAAATCATAAAAAATCAAAAATTAATAAAAAAATATTTTTCTTGGGGGTATATTTTTTTTTATAAAATTTTCTTTTGTCATTTAGTGTCTAGGAAAAATACAACATTTAGTATAGGTTTAATTTTTTATAAATTTCAGTCTTAGACCCGTTTTAAAAACCGAGTGTCGTTTACCGTTTCTTCGTTTTACATTCAAACGACCTCCGTTTTAATTCTAGTTTTTTTTTATTTTTCAAATTAAGTTAATTAGAATTTAATTTTGATTTTTAATTTAATTTAGCATTTATTTTCTTAATTTTTAGTATTTAGGTTTCCCGATACCTGATTCTGTTCCCCGTATTTTAGTATAGATAAATATTTATAGATTTCTCCTATACCTAATTTTGTTTCCCGTAGTTTTTAAGATCCCCATTTCCTATATCTGTTTCCCGTAGATTAAATTAGGTTTTATTTAATTAATTTTAATTATATCAGTGTTTCCATCTTATCTAAATATTCTCATCATGTCACTTTCCATCAAGACCAGATTACCTTCATTGCAAGCTTCGTTGGGACATACGACCCCGGGAATACTCTTCGAATCTTTTTACATTGATTCTATCTTGTGTAATTTATCCTTTTTGTGGAATTTGAACCTTTTTTGTTTGCCTTTGGTCAAGGGGCATTCGTATCAGGATCTGTAAATTAGGGTTGCTAGATAAGTGTGTGCTTAACCGCGAATCACCAACCCGTCTCTACAAGGAAACAGCTGGAAACCGACGCAATGTGGTGTTTCTTCAATGAATTCTTAACTCATATTGAACCAAAGTCCTACAAGCAAGCCTTAGAGCACTCGTGCTAGGATTGAGGCTTGCAGGAAGAATTCATGAGTTTGAACGTCTCGATGTAAAGGAATACTTGTTACCCAATCCATATAATATTCCTTATCATCCCGCTCAAATATGGATTTTCAAAAAAAGTTGATGAATATGTAGACGTATGAGAACAAAGCTCGTTATTGGCGAAAGTTATCGTCAGGAAGCCTGGTAATTGATTTTTGAGGAATTCATTTGCTCCGGGTTGCTAGACTAGAAGCAATCGAGACTCTTTTCATTTGGGCTTTTCAACGCCCCAGCAAGTATGAACATGGTCATCTTCCATGAATGGACCGTGAAAACCGCTTCCTCAACGGAGAACGGAATGAAGTTTCAATGTTAGTCAACCAGAAGGATTTGTAGATCCAGAGCATCCATCGCATGTGTACCGTCTCAAGAAAGCTCTCTATGGGCTTAAACAAGCTCCACGTGCGTGGTATGACAAGCTATCAGCGTTTCTAATCAAGTCAGGATTTACAAAAGGCGTGGTCGATCCTACACTCTTCACGAGAAAAGCAGGCAAACATCTTCTACTGGTACAAATATATGTAGATGATATTATCTTTGCCTCTACTAACCCCAAAGCATGCAAATTAATTTGCTTTTTGAAATAGAACTCAACTTTCAAGATGTCGATGATGGGACAAATGTCATTCTTTTTAGGATTACAAGTTTCTCAAAATCCCAGAGGCATCTTTATCAACCAATCCAAATATGCTCAGGAAATCTTGAAAAAGTTTGGTTTTGACTCCTGCACACCCATTGACACTCCAATGGCGGAGCGTCCCAACCTTGATGAAGATAAGGGAGGCAAGCTAATTGATCCTACACGATTTCGTGGTATGGTTGGCTCCCTTATGTATCTTAGTGCATCTAGACCTGACATAGTATTTGCTGTTTGTATGTGTGCACGATACCAGGCTAAGCCTACTGAAATGCACCTCACTGCTATAAAGCGGATCTTTCGATACCTAAAAAGGAACCATTCACATGGGACTGTGGTACCGAAGGACTCTCGGCTTTGAAACTAAAAGCTTTTGCAGATGCTGACTATGCAGGAAGTCATGACACACGAGAAGTACTTCTGGTTCACTCAATTTCTTGACCATCTCTTGTTAGCTGGTCATCCAAAAAGCAGAAAATACTGCCATCTCCACTACAGAGGCTGAATACATCGCCCTATCAGGATGCTGTGCTCAAATCCTCTGGATGCGTTCTCAACTCGAGACTATGGATTTGCGTTCAACAAAATTCCGATGTATTGTGACAATCAAAGTGCTATTGCTCTATGCTGTAATAGTGTTCAACACTCGCGCTCCAAGCACATTGATATCCGTCACCACTTCATCAAAGAGCAGGTTGAAAGGAAAGTTGTTGAGTTATATTTCGTGGAGACAAAATACCAACTGGCTGACATTTTTACGAAAGCATTACCGAGTGTTTGTCTCCGAGTAACCAAGTGTTTCACATTGTATAATTGTGAATATTTTTATTTAAAAAAAAAAAATCTTAGTATGGCTTGCAGTTATTTCCGACTGTAACCCGGTCTTAACCCAGAGATTTAATGTACGTTTCAGTGCATTATTTCTTCTACAGACA
>BQNB010095702.1:0-10746 GCA_026074375.1 Tanacetum coccineum
AAGTCAAATAAGCTTAAAATAAATTTGTACATGAGAGATATGTAATAATAAATATGATTTATTATTTAAATATGTTCTAAAAAATTACCGGTTACGCGGTAATCGTTTTTATGTGAAAATAAAATGCCAAGAGTCAAAAAGTCAAGTCATACCCAAAAAGTCAAAGGGTAAAATAGTCATTTAAAGTTCGGAAAATTTGTTGGTTGTTAGTACCTACCCCTTAAAGGAATCTCGTCCCGAGCTTAAATTTATGTTAACCGATTGAGTGATTAAGAAGAGATTTAAGATCTAATAATCAGTTTTAAACAATGCGTTATAACTTTATTCAGCAAAATTTGATGTTTCGACACTTTTTAATATACATAAATTTTTAATCCATTAGACATAAATTTTGGCTAGGTTGACCCAGATATTCAATCCATTAGAATAGGCATTTTAAAAAAAATATCATTACAAGTTTTATGGTTGATATAAATGCGTTATGAAGAAAGCCTCTTAATAGTGAACGCATAAAAGGAGAAAGTGTAGTCGCTTGGGTATGTCTATTTAAAGTTTTAAATGTTTAAGGGCATAGTCTAGTTTCTTATATTTGTAATGTTCGATGATTAATAACGGACACGTCTAATGGATGTAAGTATTCAATTTACTTGGCAGTACTAGGATGTATCATGACTTAAATTAGTGTACTATTGGTCTGTAATGAATAAATCAACCGAATACTATATCGAGAGATGGTTATCTTGTTTAAGGGGGTTGCATTACCTAGTGGATAAGGTTGTACAAGCTGTGACTGATCCAGGGCCCAACAACAACCACCATAACGACAATAACTTTAACAAATGGTGATGGGATGCAGAGAGTGAGGATATTTTGAGAAATAATATCCTCAGAATAAATTTCAACAAATGGGAGGAGCTCGCGGAAGAGCTTATGCGATAGACGGCGGAATATGGTACTCAGTCGTTAGTTCGAGGATGAATCAACTCCATTAGTTCAAGTGTGCACAAGTCGGTTAGCTCCACAAACAGTTCGTGATCGTAAAGATTTGTAACAGCAAAAATAATAACTTAAGAATGAAGTAAGGTAGTTCCAAGTGAGACCTTAAGATCCTGCTTAGTGGTAAGGCACGATTGTGTTTCTAGACCTCTTTAATGGATTTCGGTGATTATCGGGTTCGAGTTCGTAATCGTGTCATATTGGATACCATTAAGCCCACTCGTCTATAATTTATTATTTGCATAAAGAAGCGTCCTAATTTATGTAAATAATGAATTGATAAACTTATGGTTCGGTGATTTATAATTTATTTATTTAAATGAAGAGGCGTCCCAATCCTTTCAAATACAAAGATTATAAATCATCCTGCTTAATAATTTCTGATGCAACACACGTCCTCACAAAATCTTCAAAGTGGTGGATAACATGACGATGCAGTTGTTCTAATAAACATGGGACGAGTGTTCAAAACTCGCCTTCGGAGACAGAGAGTAAAACAATCAGGGAAAAATCGACATAGAGTTCAAAATAGTTAATGAGTACTCGGTTAGAGTAAATAAGGTAAAAGTCTTTATGAACGAGAGTCAACATAGCAATTATCATATAAATCATCATATTACAAATCCCGCCTATATAAGACTTATAATACTTCGATTCATACATAATTTCATGTAAACAAAATTTTGACGGCTTTCGTGTAATACGATATTCTATAAAGTTATGAGAAGAAGAAAAAATATTCTTAGAGACCATTGTTTAACTTATAATGTCTGAGAACAAAGTGAGACCATTGTGCAACTCACAATGTCTAAGAAGTAAAATGAGACCATTGTAGAGCTCACAATGTCTGAGGTATAAATGAGACCATTGTGCAACTCACAATGTCTTAAGAAATGTTCTAGTATTTATATAATTAACTCTTATATAAATAAACGTACGATATACCCAAAAGGGATGCAAGCATATATATTATATATACATAATAAGTTCAGATTAGCTCAGTAATGTAGTGGTTCTATAGCAAGGATATTATGTAGAGCAGTCTAATTGTACCTCACAAATATGGCTCTTCATCATTTACTAAGTCCGTATCTGCATCCACACTTATGTGGTAATAACTCCTGAAACTGCTACTTGTATTCTGCTTGTCGGGCTTTGTCCCACTGCTTTCTGTGACAACCAACCCAGCATCAACTGCTTCACGCATATTGACCTTTTCCTCTTGCCTTTGCATCTGAGTTTCAATCTCTGATTTGCTGAATGCATTGTTGTTTTCAGGCTCTATCAATCTGCTTTTTGATACAATCAAGCTGTCATCCATTGCTTGAACTGGATTGTCTGAATATCATGATACTAGCAATCTTGACACTTGACTTAATTTGATGCTCATGAATATTTTCATCAAGCAACTGACTTCCACATTCTCCTTAGTGCATTAAGTATCATTTTCTTTCATGCGATAATACACCAATGAGTATTTTACAACTTATGAATTACCACTTCAAGTGTATCCAGTTCTCGAGTAACTCACTTCTGTACGCCTAGGTACACATCGCGCTGACGTCCTTTTCGAAGTCTTGTTGCCAACCTGACATCGAGAAGATCCGTTCATTTAACCCCTTTTTAGCAAGAAATTCCTTGAATTGTGTTCTGAGTGCTTGAATACAATCTTTGCATTAACCCCATGAAGATTCTCTCTTTTAATTGTAGCCTTAACTGATCCAGATTATGAAACCTCTTCCAATTTTGAAAGTCTGATGCGTCATCACCAAAGAATGACGAAATGCTTGTTTTAAATGCATCAACAGCATAAAGGCGAATTAAGGAGATAGAGATCATGAAGATGGTGTCTCGAGTTGTTCAAGACCATGCATGCAGTTGGAGTGCCCTTTGTTTTGCGAGCCCGTTGCTCAGTTGAATCCTCTCTCTCTTTTGAATTAGAATTAGAGATTCCATTGAAATTCGATGTGTGAAAAAAATTAAGGATCTTACGTAGATAATTGTGATTGATGTTGTGTTTAAAAATGCAATACAGACACCGGTATTTACAAGACTGATTTAAAACCGATAAAGATTAACGGGATTTTCAGATTCACTAGAAAACCGGAATGAATAATCGTTTTGATGTTAAGGTAGTTTGTTGTTTGATTAATTCAGTTTAAGTCCTATTTTAGTTGAAACGATTTGTTTATTATGGCCCTAAAATAAATGAATTTTTACCAAAACAACAAAATTTACCCTAAATACCAAAAATTTAAATTTTGTGTAAAAATTAGCTAAAAAAGCTATTGAAAAATTAATTTTTTTTCTTAATTTTAAAAATAATTTGAATTTTTTAACAAAATTTTTACCCTATTACCAAAATTTAAATTTGGTGTAAAAATGAGCTAAAAAGGCTAAAGAAAAAAAAATATATTTTACTTAATTTTTCCCGCCAAAAAGTGTCGCTAAAAAGGTGTCGACCGAATAAATTTTTACCCTATTACCAAAATTTGAATTTGATGTAAAAATAAGTTAAAAAGACTATAGAAAAAAATTTACAAAATACTTAATTTTTTCGCCAAAAAGTATCGCTAAAAGGGGTGTCGTCTGGATATATGTTTCTATCAAACCGCCGCTATGAAATCAACCAAACCGCCTCCTATTGATTGAGCAAACCGCTGCCTAACAGGCCAACTCGCAGCCAAGATCAAACCGCCGTGGTTTTGAAGTAACTCGCTGCCTAGTTTTGTTAACTCGCTGGATCAATAAAATAATCAACTCGCCGTGAGCAACTCACTGCCAATAAACTAAGCAACTCGTCGTGAGCAACTCGCTGCCTATAATCTTAGCAACTCGCCATGAGCAACTCGCTGCCTATAAACTAAGCAACTCGCCGTGAGCAACTCGCTGCCTATAATCTTAGCAATTCCCCTTTGACCTGGTCAACTCGCCGGCTACCTTTTCCTAAAAATCCAGTTCTTGTCCCTTTCTTTTATCAACTCGCCATCAAGAACAATAATATAATAAGCAACCCACCACGAAGAACACTAGCTCGATTTAAGCAACATCAATCCATTTGAGCCTTTTAACCACGAAACAAAGCTAAAACATGTAACACAATGATAGGTGTAATGAAAGATTTAAAAAAACCTTCCAATATCAAGTGTTTCTTTCTGGATCAAAGAAACAATCAACTCCTCCACGAAGAACACCAAAATAATAATGATTTATGTGTTGTAATTATTCGAACCTTATAATCTTTTGTTTTCGATCTTAGGCATGAGAATCACTTGTAAAGCAACAATACTTCTTCCTTATCATTATTTAGGCAGAATACCCACAAATTAACCACAAAGTAAGCCTATATAATCTTTTGAGTCGTTGGCTTATTCTAAACAAAATAACCACGAAATTTAGCTATTTAAAATCCACACAAAAAAAAAAAAAAACAATCACGAATCCAATCTAGGCTCTGGTACCAATTGTAGGTTCCCGAATTCACACAAACATGTATAGATCTAAAGAGATCTAGAGAGAGAAAAAGTTAGAGAATAGAATATTTGAGAGGAAATAATGGAGAAACACACTAGAAGAGTGGTGTAAAATGAAAAGATCTTACCTCTTCCAAATTTAGAAGAGGTATTTATAGTTCTTACAATACACACCGGGTATTAGTACCCGGTTCAATACCGAAAGTCATACGTTTACCTATTAAACTACGAGCTATATTGAATAGTAAAAGACATGGGGTGACCGAGTCTTTTTCTAATATCTAACAACTTGCAATGCTTAGATTCACACATAATTCCATGAAAACAAAACTGTAACGGGTTTCGTGTAAAATGATATTGTATAAGATTATGAAAAGTTTTAGAGGCTATTGTATAACTTACTATGTCTGAGAATGAAGTGAGACCCATTGTGCCACCACAAGTTCTGAGAGTAAAAATGAGACAATTGTGTAAACTAAACTATGTCTGAGGTGTAGAATGAACATTGGTGCAACTCACAATGTCTTAAGAAATGTTATGGTATTTATATAAATATCTCTTACATGAATAAATGTAAAATACAACGCCAAAGGATGAAGCAGATATATATAATATAGTAATGTCATGTAAGCACTTAATTAACAAGTAATGTAAGCAAGTAACCCCTTTGAAAATGTTTGATGTGAGGCAAATGTTTGTGAAAATATTATAGTCTAGGGAAAATATGTTCAACCTGAGTGGCACTATAAGACGGCATTGGCAGGGCCGATACCAATTTGTAACAACCCCCCAAAAATGTGTCTCATTGGAAATATGTTCGAGTAGTGTTACGTTCATAATACAACAGCACAAGATACAAGAGAACTCCTATAAATGCGTCGTTTGTAAAGTAATCTCGTTGATTTTCTTGAAATTGATATAACATTTGTCCCATAATTGCATCACAATGAAAAGCTTGAAATCAATACAATGAGATTTGATCATTTGTATGTAAGTAGAAATCTATAAGTGAATCCTTTGTCAAATTTAGACTTCCAATGCACATTCAAGTAAGCCAAGCATCTAATTCACACAGAGAAAAACATGCTAAAAAGTTACAACATAAAGTTGGTGGTTCATAGTTTGTTTAAGTATGAATGTAAGTTCAAATGAATGTGTTTGCCTACTGTATCATCACGGTACCAGGTAAAATGTTTAAGCAAAAATATTGGATCAAAGATTTGTAAAGTATGGCTGACTATTTCAACCCTTAAATAGTCACAAAATGTATGTACTTGTGTTCAAATAATGTATGCATGACCATTGTATCCAATACAATAGTCACCCTATGTGATTACGATTACAGACCTAAGTTCATGAAATTGCACTTTGACTTGTATGTATGTCAATCTTTTCAGGTACTGTAAATGTTTCCCAGTGAATGCCAATCGATTTCAGACAATCAAAGTAAATGTTCATGTAAATGTAGTTCAATGTAACGACATGGTATAACGTTCGTTTCTAGTGATAGCTAGTCACCCGAACGGGGATGTCAACCCCAATAGATCTATCTTATAACATTCGCGTTTACCCTCCGAGTAATTAACAGTTCATGCAATCTAAGCTAATCCATAATCATTAGAATGAAAAAAAGTTGTAGTATCCATAAGTGAAAACTAGTGAATGTATCTCATCACAAGATATGTAAATGAGTATGTAAACATTCATGTAAACACGTATGTAATCGACCACGTAAATGAGTTTATAAACGTTCATGTAAACACATATGTAATCGACCATGTAAATGAGTTTGTAAACACGTATGTAATCGGCCATGTAAATGAATTTGTAAACACGTATGTAATCGATCATGTAAATGAATTTGTAAAGAAGCATGTTCTCACCCCAAAAATATATGTAAAACAAGTAAAACATGAGGCTATAAACTCACCTTGAGAGCAGAAGAGACAAGGTGCACAAATGTCCGAGCTATTAATCTACGAATATAAAGAAGGTGTAAGTTACACCTTATTAAGTTAGAGACTTAAGTTATTTCTTTATTTTCAAACTAGTATGCTTATTTTATAAATAAAGTTATAACATGACTGATATAGTAATTCTATACGATAAAATAATATAAAATATATAATAATCTAAAAGAGCAATTAAGAACTTTCCCAAAGTTTCCCTTAAGGAAAATCTACTCTAAAAGATATATACATATAATATAATATAATACGTATTAAACCGGAAAGTATGCTTTCCCGGGTCGTTTTCCCAACGACTTGTGAAATTGAAACCACGCCTTAGTTTGGATGATGATTTGAATGAGAGAAAAGTTATTTTTGATTATCTATAACTACCAATTAAAAGCAACAATTAAAATAAGAACACAAAAGCAATTAAATACTTAAAACAATTAACGGGAAACAAATAAAACGCGACGAATAAAAAAGTAAGACAAAATTAAACCTTAAAAATGCAAACTAAAATTCTAAACCTAAATTAGGACAAAAGAAAATGAAAAATATTTTTTTGATTATTTTTTGAATTTATTATGAATTAAAAACTATTTTAATCTAATTAAATCCTAAAAAATAGCAAATTAAGTCCTTAAAATTAAGAAAATTGATTTTTAAACTTAGAAAAGTCTAAAATAACATAAAAACTCAGAAAACTATTTTTAACTATTTTTAAAATTTAATAAGTATTATACCAGTTTTTAGAAATTCGCCATGACCTTTTCGTATTAATTTGACATTTACATTTTTTACAAAACACAACGATTTCCACTTTCAATCACCAACACTAGGTTGCAAAATATATTCGTGTTTCAATATTTATCTAGACGATATTTAAATACTAAATGAAATAAATAAAATTAAACACGCTTTTAAACGATGAACGAAACACGCCCTATGATGGCTTTCAAAATCACAACCAAACACCCTTGTGTTGGCGTTTACCACAAACCAAACGCACCCGCTGTGGTTCTGACCCGCGAACCAAACGCCCCTGCTGTCCCAAACACCCCTGTTTGGGTTTCCTGTAATCCCAAACACACCTTTAGCTGATTTCTGCTCACCCAAACACCCCTTTTGGGGTTTCCTGCTCACCCAAACACCCCTTTTAGGTGTTTCTGCCAACCCAAACACCCTTTTTGGGTGTTTCTGCCAACCCAAACACACCCTTTAGGTGTTTCTGCCTACCCAAACGCACCCCTTGGCGGTTTATGAACAACCAAACATACCCCATGTAGTATTTGTCAACCCAAAAGCACCATGGTGCTGAACTAACAAATAAAAGGCACCCTTTGGTGAAGCGAACAAACAACGCAAATAAACTAAACCTTATTGGCTGTAACCCCCAGATCCAATCCGCACCCTTGGTCGTTCTTAAAGACCAAACCACCCAAAAGGCATTACAGAAACCAAACGCACTCTGATTGTGTTGTAACCAAGGTCAAACGCAAAAACCCTTTTTGGTGCGGTTATTAAACCTAACGCACCCTAGGCTGCCAACGCGCCCTTTGCAGTGTTTGTCACAACTAAACGAACACCCCTAGCTGCTAATCTGCTAAACCAAACGCACCACCGTGTGCCGTTTTATTATCAAACCGAACGCACCCTGTTGATGAATCAAAAACCCAACGCCCCATGTTGCTAAACCCAACCCGAACGCACCATTTTAGGTGTTGATAAGGAACCTAAAACGCACCCCTTTATGCCAATAAAAATAAACAAACGCACCCTTGCTGGTGGTTTATAAAACCACACGCACCCTTGGGGGGGTGGTAGCTGTAGTGGCGTTGGAGGTAGTGATGATGATGACGTCGTGATGATGATGGTGGCGTTATGATGATGATGATGACGTGATGATGATGGTGGCAGCGGTGGTACGAGGGGTGGTGTGGGGGTGGTGCGTGGCGGCGAGTGGGGTAGTAGATCGAGTAGATCGGAGAAGGATCTACATGTTTATAGATTTTTGTGTTCGCCGGAGTGGGGTAGTAGATCGAGTAGATCGGAAAAGGTGACTGGCGGCTGACCGGTGGTCGCCGAAAAAATAATGGGAGTGGAGAGGATGATGTATATACGTGTGTGTGTTGAAATATGTAAATGAATGAAAGATATATGAAAACTTCTATATATATATTTATATTTTAAATTATAAATGATGTAAAACAAAATAGAAAGTGTATAATAGTCTAGGGGGTTCCATGTAAATATTACTCGAGGGACTAAAAACGAAACTTTTGGTAAATATTCGTTCGAGACTCGTTTTGGGCTAGTTAATGGATGATTCAAAACACGAAACTTGCGCCATTGTTTTCCAAATGAATTTTCCCATAAAAATGAGTATTTACATAACTATTATTTTATAAATGTTTTTATTAAATATATTTAAAATATTTTTTATTTATTTGTGTATCACTGATAAACTTTGTCCGTAAAGTAAACTTTAGCTTGAATATTTGCGTTTTTAACAAACGTTTCTGAATAAAATGATAAATAATTTATTAAATATTTTTATTTAATAACAAGTGATAATTAAATATAATTTAATTATTTTTGTGTCGGATCGCGTTGTTCTCGTTTCTAAAAATTTTACGAGGGTATTTCGGTCATTTTCTGCTTGTTTTCGGGTCTCGGACAAAACTAAAAAGTTGTCCGGAATGTCGTTTTACAACAAATTGCTTTAGAGTCCGAGTTGTGAAAACGTGATTTAGCGATTCGTTTTTTATAGGTCAACTTATAAATAATATATATCTTTTCGTTTTCAAGTCAAATAAGTTAAAAATAAATTTGCACATGAGATATATGTAATAATAAATATGATTTATTATTTAAATATGTTCCGAAAAATTACCGGTTACGCGGTAATCGTTTTTATGTGACAATAAAATGTCAAAAGTCAAAAAGTCAAGTCGGACCCGAAAAGTCAAAGGGTAAAGTAGTCATTTACAATTCTAAAAATTGCCAGTTGTTACATTTGTGCTAATGTATATATATAATATAATATATATGATATATATATATATATAAATCTGTATATATATATATATCAGTATATATATATATATCTGTGATAAATATATATACATATATACTATATATATTAGTATAATCTATATAATATATATATATATATATATATATATATATATATATATATATATTAAATTAATATATATATATTAATATATAATATCTATCTGTATATAATATATTATATATATATATATATATCTGTATATATATATATATCTGTATATAACAAACATATATATATATAATAAATACATACATATAATTATATATATATATATATATATCAACCACCCAACAACACATAAATATATATATATATAATATATGATATATAATATAATAAAAATATATATGTATTATATATAATATATGTAATGGAAAATAAATAATAAATATATAAATATATATAAAATAAAAATAATAAATATATAAATAAAAATATATATATAATATATCTATATATAGAATATAAATATATGATATATATATAACATATACATATACATATACATATACATATACATATACATGTACATGTACATATACATATACATGTACATGTACATGTACATATACATAGGGATGGGTTCTAGGGAAAACCATATTTTGCTAGAAAACCCAGAAAACTCAGAAAACCAAACAGATGCCCTAAAAAAACCAAACAGATGCCCTATTCTTTTCAGGCTAAAAATTGGATTTTCCGGCAAATATGGCCCCGATTTACATTCTGTAAAAAACTCAAAAACCAAACAGATGCCCTAATTTTTTCAGGCTATATAAAAGATTTTTTAGGGCATCTGTTTGGTTTTTACAGAGAGTAAATCGAGGCCATATTTGCCTGAAAAAACAACTTTTAGCCTGAAAAAATTAGGGCATCTGTTTGGTTTTTTTAGGGCATTTGTTTGGTTTTTCTAGGTTTTCCACCGAAATTAGGTTTTCTCATGATCTTATCCCACATATACATATATATACATATACATATATATACATCTACATATATATATGTATATACATATACATATGTATATACATATACATATGTATATATATATGTATATGTATATATATATACATATGTGTATATATATATATATATATATATACATATATACATACATATATACATATATACATATATACATACATACATATATACATATATACATACATATATATATATACATACATATATACATATACATATATACATATATACATATACATATATACATATATATATATATACATAT
>BQNB010095702.1:14046-25802 GCA_026074375.1 Tanacetum coccineum
TACATTATATATAACAGGAGGTATTTAATGCCACGTCATCACTCAGGCATGTCATCAAGTTTTTTTTGTACATTTTGTTTTTTTATTTTTTTTGTAAATTTCGTTTTGTTTTTTTTAACAGAAGGATTTGACTATTTAATGCCACGTCATAATGCCACGTCATCACGCAGGCCATGTCATCAAGTTTTTTTTGTTTTTTTTGTAAATTTCATTTTTTTTATTTTTTTTGTAAATTTCATTTTTTTTTGTGAATTTCATTTTTTGAATAATTTATTGTAAAATTCGTTTTTTAAAAAAATTTGTCACTAAAAAGATTTGAACCTAATACCTTTGTGATATTAACAAACCACATAACCACTAGACTAGCTAACTTTTTTGAATTATATCTTGCAACTTAAAATATATAAGGTTATGCAAAAGATAATTACCAAAAACAATTCTCCTAATCTACCGAATCTAAAATTAGATAATTTAGGAATTGATTTTAAGAAGATATACATCACAAACAATCATATTAGCTACGCTTTCTTAATGATAAATCCTAGCAAGGCAAGAGTTGGAAAACATGCATGCAAAATATCAATCTTCTCTAAACCGATCATTGAAGCTCACACAAGTATGTAACACATCTTATGATTTAATTATGTAGGCATATGTATTAAGGTTTTAGGGTTTTATTTAGAGAATTTGATGATGCCACAGTTGCAAACAAAAAATTATTCCCCGTCTCATTCAAACATTAAAAACACAAGATCATTCACAACTCATTAAAATTAGGGCTTCATGTACAAAATCAAGATCTAGAAGAGAATAAATCATCATTCTTGATTTTCATTCTTTACTACAACAACAACCCGTACCGTTTGTTTTGTCTGATATATCTAGTTTGTACCGCTAGCGTTGGCCGATATCGGATAACACACACTTTTTGGGTTATTGGACGCATTTGGGTCTCGAACGATGATAAAGTTTATGGTTTGTTTTGGAGAGTATTATGAAGACATTTGATGCAATGACTTTTTAATCAATTGTGTGACAAGGGTAACCTTTTTGTTATGTACAAACAAGGATTGCAAGTAGATCGCCGGCTGAGGCAACAGTCACATAAGAGAGGATGATGTTATTGCACTTAGATGATTTTCATTAATAATTACTATTTGAAGCCAACTGATTTCGAGATTCAAGAGATGGTTAGCATACTTTCAGGGGAAGCTTATTGTTAACATGCTTAACCATTTACATGTACCACTTAAGGGGAAGTGTTCACAAGTTGCTTATCTACAGATAACCCCTATTAGATGATTACAAAAAGGGGAAGAAGACTATATGGTTTGCAGCTTATTTTAAAGTGGTGACATGTACAAGAAGATCTTATTTCAAGGGGAAGCTTTAAAGATTGTTTCATACATGAAGATTGTTTTGTAATATCAAATAGGGGAAGATTGTTGGGATTTGAGATTTGATGATTACAAAACCACATATGAAGAAAAGAAGAAAGATGAAACAACAAGGACTTAATGTGTAATATTAAGTTAGCTTCATATCAAAGCTAGGTTTTCTTGTAAACCCTAGCCTCTCTAGTATATAAAGAGAGGTAGGGTGAATAGTTTTATCATCCATCATAGTTAGATCTCTCCAATGAGAGTCTAATAGTTAGCTTATTAGTTTGTGTAATAGTTAGTTATCTAGATAGCATAGTCGACTGATTAAAGTCGAATAGTTTATAGTTTATTAGTATGAATAAAGAAAACCTTGTGATAACATTGATGTTCTTATTTGTTATTCCGCTGTGCTTTATATCATTCAATGTTATTATATCCTAGATGGGCAAAACGATCTATGAAGCCTACAATTAGGTTTCAACATGTGGTATCAGAGCGGGTTGCTCGTGATATCTAGGATCTACAAGGTTTTGATGTGACGTGTTGCTTGTTTATGGTGTTTTTAAAGGCCACAAGATCTGATGTGTTGACATTAGGGTTTTCCAGCAAACCCTAATTCTGAAAAAGATGTGGTTCGATCATATATGTCTCTACTTGATTTGATTTTTGTTCATAAGCTGTTTATTGCATCTGGTAATAATGATTAGTACTGATCTGGGATCAATCGACATTATTATTGTTACTGGTTATGGTGAGTTGATCCAAGATCAACGATGAACCCTAGCTGAGATACAATAAGCATGTCTTGTTGGCACTATTTCAGAAAGAGAAGAGATTTTGTATGTTCGGATTATGGAGTGTTTATATTGTTTGTTGTTGCTGCTTGGACCACGAAAAGATGGAATAAAAATTAGGGTTTATATAAACCCTAAAAGAAGCAGCAGTAGAAGGCACATGGATTTGTTTGGTCTTCTTCATAGTCTAATAAAACAACAGGTCATCGAAAGTTTGTGAGCAGGTCAAAAACCTTGTTGTGAACATGGTTACTGATGGCTTTGTTGAGAAGCAGCAGAAGTCATCGTGATAATGAAGAGCAGGTGTACCACGTTCACAAGATGTGTAATGGATTAAGAAAAGATGTATGTGAAGAGAGATGTGGCTGCGTGATTTTTGGAAGTTTTGCCATAATTATCGTGGCTAGTTTGTGTATACATGGATGTGTTTTTGACGCTCAAAACATGGAAGCAGTTTAGGACGTGATTTTGATATCCCTGATTTTTAGGGATTATGTTTGATCCTATGATATCTTGTGGTTGTTGATACTGCTCAATACTGACATTATTTACGAGTTTGTACAGTTAGCTACAGGTATATGGAACACGTTACTATGTCAAGGACGATCTATGCACATGTTAGCGTCTGTTCAAAAGCTGCCAAAACATCACATGTTGCCTGTTACTTAGTACTGCTCATGTCATGAGTTAGTACCGCTCGTGGTCACACTTGGTAATGCCTTGGTCGTGTGCTGTCAAGAATGAAAGAACAACAGGTGTTCGTTTCTATTACTTGTTTCTTAACAAGTGCTGCCATGAATGTTAGTACTGGTAAGGTCAGTACGTTGGTTGGAATCGAATGGAAGAGTCACACAAGTTAATACTGGCTTCATGTTACACTTAGTACCGCTCGTTATATGTGTTAATACTACTGATTAGTGACATATCAGCGACAGTACAGTGACAGATCTTGTGTCACTAAAGGGTATGGGAGGAAGGAGCATGGGCCTTTATGACAGTTTTGCAATAGATTTGTGACAAGTTAGTGACATGTTAGTAACAGTTTTGGGACAGAAAAAGGGTTGCTAAATGGCAGTTTGGTTAATACCGCTCGAGTTGCTCAGTTTGTACCATTTATTTTGTCCGATATATCTAGTTTGTACCGCTAGCGTTGGCCGATATCGGATAACACACACTTTTTGGGTTATTGGACGCATTTGGGTCTCGAACGATGATAAAGTTTATGGTTTGTTTTGGAGAGTATTATGAAGACATTTGATGCAATGACTTTTTAATCAATTGTGTGACAAGGGTAACCTTTTTGTTATGTACAAACAAGGATTGCAAGTAGATCGCCGGCTGAGGCAACAGTCACATAAGAGAGGATGATGTTATTGCACTTAGATGATTTTCATTAATAATTACTATTTGAAGCCAACTGATTTTTCCAAGAGATTGGTTAGCATACTGTTCAGGGAAGCTTATTGTTAAACAGCTTAACCAATTTACTTGTACCAAACACTTAAGGGAAGTGTTAAAGTTGCTTATCATACAGATACCCCTATTTGATGATTCAAAATAGGGGAAGAAGTCTATATGGTTTGCAGCTTATTTTAAAAGTGGGTAACATGTACAAGAAGATCTTATTTCAAGGGGAAGCTTTGAAGGATTGTTTCATACATGAAGATTGTTTTGTAATATCAAATAGGGGAGATTGTTGGGATTTGAGATTTGATGATTACAAAACCAAATATGAAGAAAAGAAGAAAGATATGATACAACAGGATTAATGTGTAATAATAAGTTAGCTTCATATCAAGCTAGGTTGTCTTGTAAACCATAGCCTCTCTAGTATATAAATAGAGGATAGGGTGAAGAGTTTTTTATTATGTTTCATAATTAGATCTCTCCAATGAGAGTCTAATAGTTAGCTTATTAGTTTATATAATAGTTAGTTATCTAGATAGCATAGTCAACTGATTAAAGTCGAATAGTTTATAGTTTATGAATGATCGCTGCCAAACTACACCTTAAAATATATATAATATATAAAATATAAAATATATATAGTAAGAATAGTCTAAAAGCAGAATCAATAAAACGAGATGGTAGTATTAGATTTTCCCGGGTCGTTGATCCCAACCGAGGCTGGACTGGGAATCGATACAGTCGAAGATTTGAGGTTTGAATGGAAGAAAAAGATTTGAGAGTGTGGAATGGTAAATTAATCAATACTAAACTTAAACGTTTAAGAAATCCTAAAAAATTATGAAATTAAGCTAGAAAAACGAGAGCACGGGCGTCCGAACAAAGGTGGGAAAACCTAAAATCTTCAAAATTAACCCTAATAAGAATTTTTTCTTCTAAATATTAGGGAACAAATAAGAAGAATGAAAAGACTAGACCGGAAAACGGAGGTGTTTGACCCAAAAACGAGTCAAAAACAAAAAACCGCACCCGGACCGTTCTTTAAAAAGTAAAAAGTTGTAAAAATGACCCTACGAAAAGTTTTAAATTTTTCCTACAAACTATATGACTAAAGAAAATTTTCTAAAAAAGAAAAATATTTTTTTGACAATTTTTGTATTTTTTATGAATTTTTAAAACTTTTAACTAAATTAAATTGTAAAAAATACTAAATGACTTCGAAAAATTCTGAAAATTTTACTAAAAATACTTTACACTATGACTAATCTACGAAAAATAAGAAACACAAAATTGGCTTATAAATAAGCCCTCAAATAAGCTGTAACAGCTTATTAGCTTTAAAGCCAAAAACCCCTTTAAATACCAAGGCCCTTGGGACTATAACAGAAAAGTCCCAAGGGCGCAGCGGTATGTAGTGTGTAAAAAGGGGGAATGTATCGAGGGGTACCGGGTTCGAGTCTTGCTCACCCGGGTCGCCCCTTGTCTTTCCCTCTTTTTTTTGGAAAAACTTTGTGAAGCAAAGTTGTTAAGCTCGTGGGGCTTAACAACTTTGTCAACTACAGCTTTTTATGAAAAGCTGTAAATAAGCTTAAAATCAGCTTATAAAGTGACAGAATGCTTAATATTGGCTTAAAGCTAGAAAAGCTAAGTCATTTGGCACATTATGGACAAATAAGCTAGGATTTGGACAAAAAGCTAAAAGGGGCCTAACTAACCTAGATAAGCACTAAAAAGCTTAAAGTCTAAAACTAAATAAGCTTAAATAGCTTAAGTGGACAGAAAGTCTAAAGTTGAGCTAAAGGACAAAAATGCTTAAGTTGGCACTCAAATAAGCTGAGAAAATGAGAGGCAAGCTTGCACAACTAACCACCCTACTAAAATAAGCTGCTAGGAATCAATTGAGCTTATTAAATAAGCTCAATAAGCCAGAATGAAAAATAAGCAGTCCTACTCTAAAGCTTAGCTAAAACAGTCAAAGGGGGACTTCTAGCTTAAAAATAAGCTATCTAAAAAGCTTTTTAAAGGCTGAAACTGAAGGTGCTTATATAAGAGCTTATAGGCTCTCAAAATAAGCCAAGAAATTGGGCTTAAGTACACTACAAGCTTAGGAAAAGGAAGCTTAAAGTCTCCCCTTTGCACAGGGGAGATTTATGCTAAAATCAAGGGGCTTATTTGAAGCTTTTTAAAAGCTTGTCAAATAAGCTCTAAAATAAGAAATCTAAGATTAAACCAGATAGAGTACCCTAGCAAATGGATTTGTGCACCAATTTTTGACTTTTAAAAATCATTTTAACTTGCTGAATTTGTAAAGTGAAAAAGGGCTTTTGGATTTTTTTAAAACTGCTACTAAAAACACTTGGTGGTTTTTGACTCAAAAGTCAAAAGACCAAGGGGCTTGGTCAGCTTGTTTTAGACACACAAAAACAAACTTTTTTGACACTTAAACTCAAACATACAATGGCTTATTCAAATAAGCCATTGTATACCTTTTTTAGAAACCACAGCTTGAAAAATGATTTAATAAACCTTTGAAAAACAATTTTAAAACTTTAAAACTTATTAAAAACGGCTTAAATTAGGCTCAAAAAACCTAGCTAATTCTATTTTGAGAACTCAAACCTCATACCAAAGAGCATTTTTGACTTCGTTTTCCTCTTAACCCAAACACCTCCTTCAATATTTGAAAAGTGGTTTTTTAGAACCTATAAAACCCTAAGTAAAATAAATTTTTAAAACACTAATGCTACTTAAACTATATTAAACAATAAAAAGAGAGAAAGCAAGACAAATAAGCAATTAGAAATGACAATAAGCTAGGACAGTTAAAGCATTTTTAGACAGTTTTGAGCAAATGGCATAATAATGAAATGAAAAGCACTAACAAGCAAACTTTAGCATAAACTAAACATAATAAGCACAAAAACAGTAGTAAGCTAAGAAAATAAGCCAAATAAGCTTATTTGCTACAGTAAAAAGCAAAGTTTGAAAGAAATTTTACCTTTAATCCTTTGTTCATAAAGGATTCTTTGAAGCCTAAATAAGCTCTAAATCCTACCCATAGCTTATAATTAAGCTTAAACTAAGCCATAACCCAATAAGCCATCCACATTTGCTCATTCTTCCATGCTTGCTTAAATCCAACAGTAACTTTGTCTCTAAGCTTTATATAAAAATGTTGAGCAGGTTATAAAACAGCTTATATTGAAAGCTTAAAAGATTTTTAAGAAGGCAAATGTAACTTAGAACACAATTAAAAGAGCTTAACTTAATTTCATTAAAATGAAGTACAAGTACAATTAAAAGTTTTAAACTGAAAAACACTTAAAATTTTTATTAAAACTACACTAAAACTACCTACTGGCCACAATGGGCTTACACTTGCTTTTATAGAAGAAAAACGAGCTAGGGTCTTCTTCTTGTCTTCATCCAGTTGTGCTTCTTTGTAGACACAAAAAGAGGAGTGTGTTTGTTGTGAGAGTGCAAACAGAAATGAATCCTGGCCCTCCATTCGCCTTTGTGCCCAAGAAAACTTATATCGACCTTTGATGAAAATTGGTGGGAGTTTGGGGATTGCCAACATGGCAAGGCTACAGCTGGGGTGAGTATAGTGGAGGGGGAGGAGAGGGCTTATCCAGGGGGTGGTTTGGGTTGCAGGGTAAAAGAGAGGGAGTTAACCCGTGAGTTGGTCCTGGGTTTTTGGGATTCAAAAATGGCGGGAAAAAATGTTATGAAAAAGGTTAGGGGTGACAGGGTGTGGGTTTTGGGAAATTGGCAAATTTGGTCCTTGATGTTGTTAAGCCCCTTTGCATTCATGGTCCTTGTGGTTAAATAACTTTGGGGACTTGGCAAATAAGACCCCAAATTTTTTTTAAAATTTGTCACTAACAAGATTTGAACATAATACCTTTGTGATATTAACAAACCACATAACCACTAGACTAGCTAACTTTTTTGAATTATATCTTGCAACTTAAAATATATAAGGTTATGCAAAAGATAATTACCAAAAACAATTCTCCTAATCTACCGAATCTAAAATTAGATAATTTAGGAATTGATTTTAAGAAGATATACATCACAAACAATCATATTATCTACGTTCTCTTAATGATAAATCCTGGCAAGGCAAGAGTTGGAAAACACGCATGCAAAATATCACTCTTCTCTAAACCGATCATTGAAGCTCACATAGGTATGTAACACATCTTATGATTTCATCATGTGGGCATATGTATTAGGGTTTTAGGGTTTTATTTAGAGAATTTGATGATGCCACAGTTGCAAACAAAAAATTATTCCCCGTCTCATTCAAACATTAAAAACACAAGATCATTCACAACTCATTAAAATTAGGGCTTCATGTACAAAATCAAGATCTAGAAGAGAATAAATCATCATTCTTGATTTTCATTCTTTACTGCAACAACAACAACCCTAATTCACGGGTTATGAATATATCTGTTTTTTAGGTTGCTACCATGCCAAATTCACGATGTATGCAAGAGACGTATGTATATGAACACGTATGTATTATGTGTACCAGACCCTAACGCATGTATCTTCTTCTCCAAACCCTAACGTTGAAATTGTGGTTTTATTTTTTTAGGTATTATGTATACCAGAAGTTGTGTGTTTCTTCTTCTGAAAGCCCTAATGAACCACGTAAAAAAGGTATGTATCTTATTTCGAAAACCCTAATGTGTGTTCCATCTTTTGCTTAACCTATAACATGCATGCTACTGTGTGTTCCAGTAAATTATTACTAATTATAATTGTGTAATAATCAAATCTGACTAATAATAATATAATGTTATTACTCCGTATGTCAATTTGCTGGGGTGCTGAACTGGAAGTTTTGAAATCATAATTTAAATCTATCCCAAAGGTATAACATCAGTTGGTCAACATTGTAAAATTTTATGTCATCTGCTCTCTAATACTAATATCAATTTATGTATCCGGTGAACTTGCAGGTATCTGATTAGAGAGTTGGCTCCATGTTTCTTGAAAGTAACTTATTATGCAAATACAGATTTTAGTGTAAAGTTCCAGTCATCATAGTAGGTGATTCAAATGCTCATATACCTTTTTCTAAGTTCTTTTATTTTCTTAAGTTGGTCTTTAAGATGGAGGAATTGTCTCTTTCGGATTTAAATTATTGTCTCATGTTCCTAGGCTGTTCTTTTATGTCCAATATTTGCTAACGTAATTACCATTATAATGGTTCAGGGACTATACCAACCCTATACTTCGTGTCGCATCTTTGGCAATTGATACTACTTGCCAGGTAACCCTTCAAATTGGTTGTTTTTTTGTACGAGTATCTAATTAGTAGTAACCTTGAGCTTTTGAACCAATACTACATAATAAATAGAGTGAACCGCAAGCATCATCCCATGTCGATAATTGGTCCCTAATGGCATTTTTTGTTTTCACCTTAAGCTGCTGCTAGATTACAGATCAAGAGGATTACCATGCATTGACATGCTTTAGGATATGTGCATGGTGCAGAGGTCGTCCATGCCTCTAAACCTGTCCATAGACGTTTGAGGTACATAAACTGTTTGTGCCACGCAATAAAGTACTGCATATTGGTTTATCTATCATTTTGACACACCAAATTGAGCTTTAGTATCGTATTTTGCATCAACTATTTCAGTAATTTTTTTAACATCAACATTTGCTTGAGTTGACTCAGGTTTCTTTCGATATATTTTTCTCATATCAACTCCACTGTTCTTTTTCAGTGAATTTTATCATAACGGATGCAACCTGTTCTGTGATATTCCCTCGACACAACTTTTGTTTTTAAGGTGATCAGTTTTATTTATAAATGGCTAAACACCCACTTACATGGTCAACCTAGGAGCGAATACTTTGAGGGAGTCAGTGCAATATCTATGGTTAAGTAATAGATTGAACCCGTTAATAGCATATTATGGGATTAGATTTTAAATACCAATGGGTACTGATATCAAAGCTCTTACAATTTCTTATTTATAATTTCTTATTTATTTTATGCTTAATTCTGCAAGATGAGCTACAAATTAACTAAGGGGGTGTTTGCTATTGCGTTTGTAAGCTGCTTAATCTTCCCCTACTCTTGCTAAAGCTACACGTCGTCAGTCTACAAGATCCAAGTCAGGGATTAATATAGGGAACTCAAACGAAAAGGATACATTACAAGAGGAAGCAGCAAGATCTTCAAAGGGGAAGGGAAAGGCTGTCTTGAAGCCAACTCAAGATGAGGGGAAAGGACCACGTACAAGAAATCATTCGCGAAGAAAGGCTGCTTTGGATAAAGATACTTTGATGAAATCCGTGAATGAAGATTCAATGTCTGAGGTATAGTTCCCTTTGCTTTGGTATTAGACCCTAATATTTGAATATTTTTTCTCTATAATATGACTGCCTGTAATATGAAATAGGGTATCTTTTTGCTGTACATCATTCTTTTAGGCACTCTCATTACACCTTTGAGATGAAGATTACATAAAAATGTGCATATTTGGATATAGATATATGTTTGAAATAGTCCTTTTGTTACATAAACAATAAAAATGGTTAAGGTAGGAATAAAATCGCTCCCCTTTTCTAGGTTTTGTTAAGTTAATAAATCGACAGTGGTAAAAAAGGGACAAATGTATAACAATCCACAATCCTACACTTTCTGCTAATTGCATGATCACACAATAGTAACACAACTTGGTTAAAATTAGAAGATAAAATAAGGCTAATAGGATAATAAGGTAATCTGTATTTTTTTCGACATTTTGGTAGAAAGGGACAAATGTATAACAATCCACCGTCCCACACTTTCTGCTAATTGCATGATCATACAATAGTAACACAACTTAGTTAAAATTAGAAGATAAAATAAGGCTAATAGGATAATAAGGTAATCTGTATTTTTTTTGACATTTTGGTGAAATCAATTTTTGGAAAAATTTCTAAATAAGAAATTAAGCTTAAACAGATAGAGTACCCTAGCAAATGGATTTGTGCACCAATTTTTGACTTTTAAAAATCATTTTAACTTGCTGAATTTGTAAAGTGAAAAAGGGCCTTTGGATTTTTTTAAAACTGCTACTAAAAACACTTGGTGGTTTTTGACTCAAAAGTAAAAAGACTAAGGGGCTTGGTCAGCTTGTTTTAGACACACAAATCCCACACTTTTTGAACCCTTAACTCAAAATCCAAGTGCTTATCTAAATAAGCACTTGTGACTTTTTTAAAAAAATCCCACAGTTAAAAAGATAGTTTAGAAAACTTTTGGAAAACAATTTTAAAGCTTTAAAACTTTTAAAAACAGCTTAAAACTAGCTCAACACTTAAGCTAAAACTAGCTAAATGACCATAACCCATTCACAAAGCATTTTTGACCCGTTTTCCATGTTAACCCAAACACCCCTTAATTTTTGAAAAGTGGATTTAAAAACTATAAAAGCTAAGTAAACTAAAATTTTTAAAACACTAATGCTACTTAAACTATATTAAACAATAAAAAGAGAGAAAGCAAGACAAATAAGCAATTAGAAATGACAATAAGCTAGGACAGTTAAAGCATTTTTAGACAGTTTTGAGCAAATGGCATAATAATGAAATGAAAAGCACTAACAAGCAAACTTTAGCATAAACTAACACTAATAAGCACAAAAACAGTAGTAAGCTAAGAAAATAAGCCAAATAAGCTTATTTGCTACAGTAAAAAGCAAAGTTTGAAAGAAATTTTACCTTTAATCCTTTGTTCATAAAGGATTCTTTGAAGCCTAAGTAAGCTCTAAATCCTACCCATAGCTTATAATTAAGCTTAAACTAAGCCATAACCCAATAAGCCATCCACATTTGCTCATTCTTCCATGCTTGCTTAAATCCAACAGTAACTTTGTCTCTAAGCTTTATATAAAAATGTTGAGCAGGTTATAAAAACAGCTTATATTGAAAGCTTAAAAGATTTTTAAGAAGGCAAATGTAACTTAGAACACAATTAAAAGAGCTTAACTCAATTTCATTAAAATGAAGTACAAGTACAATTAAAAGTTTTAAACTGAAAAACACTTAAAATTTATATTAAAACTACACTAAAACTACCTACTGGCCACAATGGGCTTACACTTGCTTTTATAGAAGAAAAACGAGCTAGGGTCTTCTTCTTGTCTTCATCCAGTTGTGC
>BQNB010095704.1:0-25802 GCA_026074375.1 Tanacetum coccineum
TCTTTTTTAAATAGATAACAAAAATAGTTATTTGACTTCCACTTTTAAAAACTGTAACATACAAAAAAACTTAATTGTAAGTTTTTAAAACTTTCCATGATTATGGAGATGATTACAATTTACAAAAATAGTTAAGAAAATACAATATTTGACTACTCATCAACAATATTACATTAAATGAATAACAAAAATAGTTTTTTGACTTCTACTTTTCAAAACTTGTAACATACAAACAACTTAATTATGCGTGTTTTCTTGGTTATATTAAACGGAATGTTTTTTTAAATGGGTATCAAAGTTTATTATTTTTTATAAATAGTTATTTGACTTCCACATTTAACAAAATTAGTTATTTGACCTCTATTTTACAAAACTGTAACATACAAAATAATTATTTATGCGTTTTTCTTAAATGGCTCTCCTTAAATAGGTATCAAAGTTTCTTGAATTAAGGAGGTGCATTAGGCTATTGTACAAATGGTTTATTTAAGGAATATTTTTAATGGTGTCATTTAATTTTTGTGCTTTAAGAAGTTGTGCAAAACCTTATTTTTTTAGATAGATATAGATATAGATTATAGGTTAATAATTTTTGAATCATTGCCATGTTTCTAAAAATAATAACACGCAAAATCTATCAAAGTTTAACAACTTTGATTCATTTCCTTAGTTAATAAAAAAGATTAGTTTCACGCATGCACTATTTTGGTTTTGAACCGAAATATTGGTTATAATCAAAATAATTTTGTAAATGAATGAGCTGTTTCTAGCTTTATCATTGTTGTAAGGTTTTAAAACTTTCCATGATTATGGAGATGATTTCGATTTACAAAATTAAGAAAAGTTCAACCGAAATATACAATTAAGAAAATACAAAAAAACTTAATTGTAAGTTTTTAAAACTTTCCATGATTATGGAGATGATTACAATTTACAAAAATCTATCTATAAACTCAAAAATACAACAACAAGTCAGAACATAACCCTTTAAAACATAAATTAATTATCCGCATTAAATTTTCGTATAGAGGACTACCTTAATAAAACCACAAATGAAGCAACATCATTGCACCATCATTAAAAACATGCATAAAAAAAATATTCATACATTTTTCAAATAACATTATAATATCCAAAAAACGCATTCTAAAACCTACGCATTAATTTATCTTTCTTTAGCATTCTGTTCAATAATTAGTTACAAATTCATATGAATAATTCGGTTCAGGATAATAATATTCAAACAAAACAATTCAAAACCTACCATTAATTGATTTTATTTTCTACAACTCTACTACAATCAGTTACAATTTCAAATGTAATAAAAACGGATTTCAATTAACATTATAATATTCAAAAAACGCATTCAAACCAATCATTAATTGATTCATTCTTTCTCTACACTCTTCACAATCAGTTACAATCCTTATTAATAAACCAATCTTCTTTAACTACCTACTAGCCATCTCTCTCTATCACTGATGCAAAAAAAATATATCTTTAAGCAACATATTCAATCGAACATGTAATATGACATGTTGTTGTGTTTGGAAATAGGTTTGAACTATTTTATTCTTACATTTATTTGTAACAACATGATGTCAAACTAGTAGTGAAGTCGCATAGCCTTGATTCGAAGCAACATAAACTATGTAATCTTCATGTATGAAATCTATTAGATTTATAATATTTACGATGTATTTTATTATGTTTATGGTGTAGACCAAATAATTCAATTCAAATTGATCTTTGATTGACACATATCTACTTTGATGTGTTTGAATTTTAATAATCAATATACTTTTGGTTTTCGAATCATCTAAAACTATATCTAACTAGACTCTATTATACTAAGATAATGAAAAATAAAATAAGGCTTTTTACATCCCTTAAAAAAGCATAAGAATTAATTTCACAGTTAAATTTTCTTATGTGACACCTTAAATTAAACCAAATGTAAACACCATATAGCACATCAATCAAAACATTGCATTAAAAATCTACATGCGTTTCAATAAGATTTATAATATAAAAACGCATTCAAAAACCTACCATATAACACTTATACTTCTCCTAAACTCTTCTACAATCAGTTACAATTCCATAATTAATAATCGTTTCAAGTTAAATTATAATATTCCAAAACGCATTAAAAACCAACTATTAATTGATTCATCTTCTCACACTCTCCCACAATCAGTTACAAATGTCCATATTAATAAATCGGTTTCAATTAACATTAAATAATTCACAACGCATTCAAAATATAACATTAATTGAATTATTCTTCAACAATCTATTTAAACCAATCTCTCTTTAACATTAATAAACATTACAATTCTATAATAATAAAAAATCTCTCTTTAACACCTAAGTTAAACCAATCTTCTACTCCCTCCTGGCTCTAAACACTGATACAAAACTAAGTATAAAAGCAACATATTCCAATCGTACATGTATATTACTGCTGTTTAGTGATTTGAAATGGTTAAACTAATTTTATTTCCTTACTTTTAATTTTGCAAAGACTTCATAGGTCAATCTATTTTGATTCGCATAGTCCTTGATTCGAGCAAATATGGGGCGATTTATGTCCGGGGATATGTGGTAATTTAATGTATCCGGTGTTGATATGGTTAATGAGTAAAATAGTCAGGTAACTTACCCATATTAAAAACCCGTTCTTATTATTTTGTCAATTCAAAAAACATTCCCGCCATTTGTCGAAATAACAATCAAGCTGTTAATTTTTAAAAACACATTTCAAAACCTTTCACAACCAATTGATCTTTCTTTCACATCTCTTATGGTTTTTTAACAACCCTTAAAGAACGATGCCCATTAATAACCACAAGTTAATATAATCAAAAGACTGACCATTTAATCACCAATTTAAATCAATCTCTCCTAACACTGATTCAAAACAATACATAAAGAAACCCGAATTCATTTCTCGTCACATTATACATGTTATCTTGAGATTTGAATATAGGTTAAAACTAAATTTTAATCACTTTTCATTTTAGCAGACATCATAAGTCAATCTAAACATGTGATTCACATAACTTCGATTCAAACAAATATCTATGTATAGCTTCATGAAGTAAGTGTTAAATCTATTTTGATTTATACTGTTGTGTTACATCATTCTACCATTAGATTTTTCTACTGGTGAGAAATGATTCTAATGGTAAAACCCACTTGTTGGATTATGGTAGTTGGATTAGACCACATACGACTAGAAATGTGTGAGCCTATTGGGGGCACACACGTTAAACACATACATGTGCAAAAAACAACACGAAATGTCTAAATGAAAACTTAAACAATAAATGACTAGACAAGACCTGAGGTGGTTGTCCTGATATCTGTATTTTCCAGCAGAGAGAAGGTTCTGAGTGGGTGTTCTTGGTTTAATTGTATCTAGGGGATAAGGGAGAAGAAGAGTTGGATGTGGGTTTGAGGAGGGTTTGTTTATGTGCCTTGAATCATTAGTAGTGTTTGAGAGGGGTATATAAACCCCTCCCCCCTAGCTACAAAAGACACGAGATTCCACAGCCAAAGAAACACATTAAAATTGCTTAGCCATTCTCTTTTCCCTCTCCATTAGATCAAACCGAAGGCAACCAAAACCCAAATTAGGGTTCTTTAGTTTTCGCTCACTCCATTGCTTTATACCATTGATATACGATAGATCCAAAGGCAATCAGGCAAGTTTCATTGTCCTACAGCATCTACAGGAAGCTTAGGGTTCGGGGGTTTACAGTTCTGAGGCACGGTTAAAAATCAGAAACCCATTAGTGAACTTTACTGATTGCGTCTCCGGGACCAAGAAGGAAATCAACAGAATCGGAACACTGTGTTGTCCTATAACGTACATAACTAGATTTGGATCTCCCGGGTGGACAAAAGATTACGGAACATACAGGTTGTTTGGTGTCGGGTTATCAGATCGTAGGTTTTTATATAAGATTTGGGTACTGGTTTCTCCACCGAAGAAGAGGACAAAGACACAAGTATTGTGGGTTTACGTGATACACTCTATCACTCCGGACGTATTTGTAGGACGTGTTTGTGTGAGCCACATCGTATAGGTTACCACTTAGGTCACTAGTTTCCATTACCATTTTGCTGATGACTTCAAGGGTAAGTTATTCTTGTCTCTCTATTTTTTAATTAAATTGTGTGTTAACTATATGAACCAAACTAATTCCTATCCGCTGCGTACTCGTTTTGTTAATGGTTGAACAGGTTATTACATTTTCTGAACAGTGGCAACACGAGCCACCTCGGTTGGTGTTTTAATAGAGTTAACACACATATAAAACACCTGTGTCGCTGCAGGAAATCTTGATTTGTGTTTATTGTTTATATAAGAAAAGTAATGGCAATTATATGCAATACTTGCCATAAATAATGAATATACACCTAGAATCAACACAAATGTCATTAGATAAAAAGGTGAATAGATTAAAATTAAATGTTAATTAAGCTTCCATGTATCTATTCTTGTGTTAATCTCGCTGTTAATACTCACGCAACATGTGTTAATATGAGTGGATTGTGGCGGATCTAGGCACTATAGGCAAGAAAACCTAGTTAGAGTCTTATGTTTTCTCCAATTGGGGATATACTCTTATTGAGAAATCGAGCATTATAAGATTACTGCTTACGTTTAAAAATGATATTGTCCTTTCAATTTTACCTCCCATTTTCTGTCTGTTTTAATTGCTTATATGTAAAATGTCATATGATGCTTAATATTTGCAAATAGACTTTATGAAACTCTAAATAAAACGGACTTGTACTTATAGAGAAATTTGTATTAAATATGTCTAGTATTACACATGTATGCATACTCCTTAGGACCAGTTATGTGTGATTTGCGAAACCGGAGTTTTTGGACGAATTAATACGGACATTAAACTAAGAAATTTGATTTCTTGTGAAGCTTTTAGTATTTAATAATGCGCCGTAATGGGGTTTAAATTGATCTTTAATTTTCTCACCCGCCACTACATCTTCGGCATAATGAGGGAATTATTGGAATAACATGTGTCCTTTTCTCGGACGCATGTAGGAGTACAAATATAGGGTGTAGAAAAATTTGTAAATCCCACCAAATTGGCAACTAACAAACAATGTAAAAAAAGGGTATTTCTTAACATTCATAAGGCATATTAGTCAATTGAAGAACGACTCAACCCAATTGTTGACAAACTATAAAGAAGTTGAATTCTGGTGAAAAGCAATTACCAACCCCGTAGAAGCAATCATATTTATAATAAGCATCCGCGCTGCCCTGTTTCTACCTCTTCTTTGTGCGTCAAAATAGGAGTCTAACCAAGAACATTAAGACGAAATGATGTCTATTAACCAAAAAGGTAACAAAAACAAAAATTTATTCTTAACTTTGTGCTACAGATTTGTTTTGCATGCTTCTTGTACATAATTTTTACACATTTATGTGTAAACCTGCCTAATGAAAATTTAAAGTCTATGGCAGCCAAATGAAGAACAACGTGCATTTGGATTGTCTTCTCTGTTCAGACCATCAGTGCCTTTCCAATCCATGGACCGAATTTTTCCATTGGTCAGTACCTTTGTCAATTTTCCCTCACGTTCTCATTTTGACGACTTAAAACGAGGTTTCCGTAGGTCAGTACCTCAGACCCGAGTTGCATAAGATAGACAAGGAACATTTAACATACTTACTACGTGAGTTACAACTAAAGTTCATGTGACTCATAAAACCTAAGGAGTTGCATTTACAATGCAATTAACGCACGCACACGGCTTACCTCTGCCCTACTTGTTTACACGTTGTCAACCTTCTGTAATAATGGGAAAGGTCCATGTTGGATCTTAGTCTTATTAGTAATTAATTGGGTAGTTAATTCTTTAAGAATTTATATAACGAAATACTAAATAGAACTTTCTATGATCAGTTTAATGGTGTTATTGCAACCTAAAAATTCGTAAACTGGGCATTGTTTTCTAAGAATACAAAAACATAGTCTAATTTTCTGGCAAAAAGAGGTGAGACTCACTTCCTATCTCTCACATTCGGATTGACCAGAATAACGAAGAGATACAATTGGAATTTTTCTCAATTATATTTAAACTCACTTTCAATTTTTCATTACCTTTTTACGGTTTTGAAATCTTTGAAAGATAAAATATTTTTGTAACTACAGAACATTGTGTCTATAGCTACCAAATAATGACATCTTGCACTTGTCACGATGTAATAAGTATAACCCGCAATGAGTAAAGAAAATTGCTAACAAGTCTTCTCGGTAAATTTTCTTGGACTCAATTCATTCCTTATAGTGCTAAACACCCTTGTGTTAGACATGACAAATTAAGGATGAAATGCAAGGCTAAAATATTTAAGGTTAAAGAATACATGGAATGAAGTCCCATCATCTACCAAAAGTAGACCTTCAAATACACTGTATAATACCTAAGTCATTGTTTTACTTTAGGCACTGGTAAGAGAGTAGGAAAGTAAAATAAATCTTCTATTTGTGCTTTCACAGGAGATGTAACACTTACCCATGTTGACAAATCCAGGTAGTGATCCTTGCGCTTTTATACTGAAAATACATTTCATATGTAATGTTGGTAATTCAGTTGATCTAACAAGATTTATTTCTTTGTTAGTACCACCATTGTTTCTAGACTTTGCTTTGAGAATAATGTATTACATTTTCCCGAATATGAACAACCATTGTCTAAAGAAGATTGCAATTTAATGTTATGAGGATAACACGTTGCCTTTCTCCGATGTTGCTTTTTCTCCCGAACTTATCTATTAACAATTAATAATCCACAATTCCTTATTCAACATCATGGTTTGAAATCTACTTGTAATATCTATGACAGTATCATATTGTTTAAACAATCGAACGCTTGTCGTATGGTTTGTCTATTTTAGGTAATGTTGTCTCGTACACAAGTGGGAGAAATCCTAAGTGTGTGCAAGGAACAACATGTAACAATATGATTAATTGGTTTCTCTTGACCGCAAGGTTAGAAAGCTAATAAATCTACTAGGACTTAAACACACAAGATGTTTGTTGCCCTATTACATTTAATAGTCAAGATATAAAATAAAGATACTTCAACATATTGACTATATTGAATTGTAGTCAATAAAAAAATGGTTTCGATTATAATCATAATTATGAAGTATAAAATTAACTTGAAATTACTACTGAACTAAAGAGTTGCGTTCATAATTACTTTAGTTAGTATAATTATGTTCTTGTTAAGACATAATTATAAAGTCCTTGAATTTGTCAATGACTTATAAAATAAAGTATGTGGTAACAATTGTTATGTCTTCTTTAATAACACAAGTTAACATGAAGTCCCTTGAATTATTTCGAGACTAAGTAACGATATAAACTTGAACATGTTCTGTTTCCTCCTTAAACACATGAACATAGAGTTAACAGGTAAGTGTCCTTTAATTATTCAACAGACTCATAACGTATACTTCGACAATGTTCTGATTTCTTGAAACACATAAACATAGAGTTATTGTACTATTCAAAGATATACATTATAGCATGCACTTGGTTGTTAAATACTGTGTATTCAATTTGGCTCGACCCAATTGACAAGTATTTTATCCATAGAGAATTAAGTTATCTGAGGAATTTTGATGGAGACTCACAATTCCAATACTCATAGAATACCACACAATCATGGTATGTCTAATGTGTTGAAACAAACTATATTCGTATTGTTTGATTTCTGATAATTATAATTGCTCCACCTCCAAAATCTATCAAGGTTAGAAATTTACAGTGTTCCATAGATACGACCAATATAGTTCTAACCTAGAAGGTAGTTCAGACATCAACTTTTTATAATTAGGGATAATCCCATTATGTCTTGATTTAAAGTTTCCTGCAATTTTGTTTAATGATCTTATGAAGCAAATTATTAACAAGCTAATAAGAGAACTGTAAAATTTGATTTTTGTAGTTCCCAACTAAGAACATTTTATTGTTTGGCTTAAATAGCGCTTCTTATATTTAGAGAATTATATCTTCCTTCAAAGTAAGAGGAGCATCTATAGATTTTTGAAAATATCAAGAACAAAATACATAACCTTCTGAATTCACTTGCTGATAGACATACTAAAGTTAAAAGCATGAATATGGTTAACATCAAAGTTATAAAGTACTCTCATTCATTAAACCGAAAGGATGCCTCATCAATGGATGATATTATTCTTATTTCATGCTGAGGAATATTTTAAAGGGTCCATAATTAACCTGCTAACTAATAAGATGAAATAAGTCACATCTTGAATACTGATAAATATCTTAAACTATGAAAGAAGAAGATGCAATCCGTTGAAAGAGACAATCAATGTTTTGAGATTGATTGGTTCTTTCAACCAAACAGTAAAAATGTTAGGTGAGAATTAGTTTCTTTGAAGGAGCGGCCATACGGACAATTATTGATATACATATTAATGTCTGACTGATGACAAGAGTATTTTTAACGTTACTCAAGCAAATTGAACTATATTAAAATTTTCTTTTCTACACGCATAATTTATATAAAGATAACTAATTGTCAAAAGGTATTCTTGAATCTGACATATGGCGTAATATAAAGGATCATAACTCTTTCCTTAAATGATACCTTGCGGGACGTTATTAATCAAAAGGGTTAAGAGTCTGATATTAGTAATATGACAATAAGTTTTCTAACTCTTTCCTTTATGATTACTTTGATGCGAGGACGTGGATGTAATCAAAAGGGTTAGTGTAGAAATATTAATGCTTTGATAATTATACAAGATAAAATAAACCCAAGATGAGGAGTTATATCATGCATCTAGGACTGATATCTTTAAGTTTAATCATAAAAATGATTTTTATTATAAATTAGAGAAAATCTAGAGTACATCATACATCACAAGTGGAGCAACTATGTTTATTTTCCTTAAAAATCATGATGTTGTCTAACATAAATTGAAAGCATCATTCCATATAAGCTAGATTTTTAATCCTTAAGATTGGAAATGTTGACTTCACTGTGGAAATTTAGGAAAATAAGAATCAAGCAACTTTGAATGAATGTTTATTAGTGTAATAAGCATAATGCGGAAAATATGTTTCAACATAAATATGCAATAACCATCATTGAAGCAAGCCTTAAATGATTAAAAATTTATTCACTTGAGATAATTTAGATACACTGGATGGAAACCTTGTGTGTTATTTTTTAACGAATGATCCATCATTTATATCTTATATTAGTCTGAGACTGGTTGTTATTTTTGCACAAGAGCAAGATGAGCTAACAACAACAATATCTAATTGAGAGTGTTTAGATGACTGATAACAATAAAATTCTAAAGTCTAATTGAGAGTATTTAGAATGATTGTTAAAACTAATTTTTACGAATGTAAATAAGTGCTTAGGTGTTGTTGTGTACACATGTGATGCAATAGAAAATAAATCAATTCTAGTTAAAGTAGATTCAACATTTAAGATAAATCTACTAACTAATATGCTCAGTTAAAGAATGTTCAAAACACATTAAAGAATGTAGAATACCTTTAGTTTTAAGAAACTTTAAGATGACTGTCAAGATAGGTATGTTGTTGACATTAAATACCCCATAAAAGGCACTGTCACATTTCCATACTATGATTCTTGCAATAGTATGCAAATATACATACGACACTCATCATAGCGTTCAAATTCTTCACAAATTTGTGAATTTGAAACAAGTATTCGAAAGTTTACTCAGATAACTATTTAGCTGTCTTGTAAAGTAGGTATTTGAGAAAGTTTGGATACATTGGACTGCCACTTGCTAATTACTTCATGCATATCTGATTTAGTATTTGGACAATTGGGATGTAAGACAATTTACTTTCTGATGATGAAGATACGTGTATTTTGTTAATCATTCAAATCATAATTGGTTATCCCTCATATAATAATTGTTATCCTATATTTGCATGTTTAATCCTTGAATAATTTTATTATTCTAAATATGTCCATTGTCGGTTAACAGTATGGGAGTATTGTTACATAAGACAAATGTGAGTGTTGGTTATATTCTTTGAATATATGGATGGTTCCCGCCAAACTCATATGTTACTCACAAGGGATGCGTATTGGACACCCCAACCTTCGAAAATTACTTTATGGATCCGTTGTCATAAGTAAAATTTCGAAAATGGTTAGTTAAGTCATCCTTAGACTTGAGAATACAAACAAGTTCTGGTATGTGTGGATATCACTTTTTAATTCTAAGTCAAACGCTAACCTGAAAATGGTAGTTATAAAGGCTATTATTGGAAGTGATGTGAAGCAGCATTCACAACACTTGTATTCAACAAAGAATTTGTTCCTCCACTTGATGTGCAGTATGATACCATTGGCGCCTCTCCAGAATTAATCAGATAATTGTGTGGCCGCACCCAAAGGGTAATGCAAAATGATTCTTGATTACATTTGGTATATCTGTATTAAATTCTATAACGAGAATCTAAATGGTTAAACTATATGGAATGAGTTAGGATCCATATCCATGGTTTAACGGTATCTGAACAAAGGGATGATTATAGCAAGAGATTCATAACCATGCTACTGAGAATGTTTCTGAAACTTGATCTCAGACATTTCTAGTTTTAAAAACGAATGTGAGTGTTGCTAGACGTTTCCGTCGTTAGTATATGGGCAGTCTGCTACTCCAACTCCCAAGTGGGAGCTGTTGGATTATGGTAGTTGGATTAGACCACATACGACTAGAAATGTGTGAGCCTATTGGGGGCACACACGTTAAACACATAGAATGCGTTTAAACTTCACGTAAGTGTCTAAATGTAAACCTTAAGACAATAAATGACTAGACAAGAACCTTGTGGTTGTCCTAATCTGATTTCCAGCAGAGAGAAGGTTCTAGTGGGTGTCTTGGTTCATTGTATCTAGGGGATAAGGAGAAGAAGAGTTGTGTAGGTTTTGGAGTGTGTTTATGTGCCTTATCATTAGTAGGGTTTGAGGGGTATATAAACCTTTGTGTAATAGGTTGATATGGGTAATTTTGTGTAAGGTTGATATGGGTAATATTGTGTAACGAGTTGATATGGGTGATTTTATGTGAATAGTCAGGTAACACCATATTGCACCGTTCTTTTATTTGTCAATTCAAAAACATCCGCCAGTTTCAATTAACATCAATGCTGTTTAATTTTTAAAACACATTCAAAACCTTCCACCAATTGATCTTCTTCTACACTCTTTGGTTTTTTACAACCCTTTAAAGAACATGCATTAATAACCCCAATTAATATAATCATGAGGACTACCTTTAACACCAATTTAAATCAATCTCTCTCTAACACTGATTCAAAAACAAATACATAAGAAACCGATTCATTCGTACATGTATTACATGTTGTTGTGATTTGGATATAGGTTAAACTAATTTTATTCACTTTTCATTTTGCAGACATCATAAGTCAATCTACTGTGATTCACATAACCTCGATTCAAACAAATAATCTATGTAAGCTTCAATTGTGTTAAAATCTATTTGATTTATACTGTTGTGTTACATTCATTCTACCATTAGATTTTTCTACTGGTGGGAAATGATTCTAATGGTAAAACCCACTAAGTGTCACTGTTATAATTGTTTTGTGTAACGAGTCAATATGGGCGATTTTGTGTAATAGGTTGATATGGGTAATTTTGTGTAAGGTTGATATGGGTAATATTGTGTAACGAGTTGATATGGGTGATTTTATGTGAATAGTCAGGTAACACCATATTGCACCGTTCTTTTATTTGTCAATTCAAAAACATCCGCCAGTTTCAATTAACATCAATGCTGTTTAATTTTTAAAACACATTCAAAACCTTCCACCAATTGATCTTCTTCTACACTCTTTGGTTTTTTACAACCCTTTAAAGAACATGCATTAATAACCCCAATTAATATAATCATGAGGACTACCTTTAACACCAATTTAAATCAATCTCTCTCTAACACTGATTCAAAAACAAATACATAAGAAACCGATTCATTCGTACATGTATTACATGTTGTTGTGATTTGGATATAGGTTAAACTAATTTTATTCACTTTTCATTTTGCAGACATCATAAGTCAATCTACTGTGATTCACATAACCTCGATTCAAACAAATAATCTATGTAAGCTTCAATTGTGTTAAAATCTATTTGATTTATACTGTTGTGTTACATTCATTCTACCATTAGATTTTTCTACTGGTGGGAAATGATTCTAATGGTAAAACCCACTAAGTGTCACTGTTATAATTGTTTTGTGTAACGAGTCAATATGGGCGATTTTGTGTAATAGGTTGATATGGGTAATTTTGTGTAAGGTTGATATGGGTAATATTGTGTAACGAGTTGATATGGGTGATTTTATGTGAATAGTCAGGTAACACCATATTGCACCGTTCTTTTATTTGTCAAATTCTCCTAAATAATGTTATCTTATATCATCATATTATGAACATGATTACTTAATTACCTTATTTCATTGGACCGCAAAAAGCAAACGACAGAGAGGTTTCGATAGATGTAACTGACAAAATTCTTATACATGCGGCTCACCAGGTAACATCTATTATCGATTTTACTTATCCAAACAGTTTAGATAACATAAATGATCTGTCATATATCTAAGAAAAGGCCATTCTTGCTCAAACGAATGAAGTTGTGGACACTATAAACGATCATTTGTTGGAGAAATTTTCAATGGCTTACTTAAGTTGCGACAGCATAGATAAAAATGAACGTGGCGCCGCCATAGATCAATCCATTTTCTCATCAGAATTTATCAATTGATTGAATTTCTCAGGTGTTCCAAACCACACACTTGCGTTAAAAGTAAGAGTCCTGATAATGTTATTGAGAAATTTTAATCAAGCAACTGATTGAAGTTCTCACGTGTTCAAAACCACAGACTTGCGTTAAAAGTATGACATTTATTTATTTAATTGTTACAAACTCAAATGTTTATCTAATAATGCACTTATTATCTGATTATTTCTTTCATATATTAACGAAACATGTTTACCTTCAGTGTTTTTCTTACATTATTTATAAATGTAACTTCTTACAAAATAAGTTCTTACTTATTTAACTACTTAATGGATTATTTCTTCTACACTTCCCGTGAATCCACGGGTCTATAAGCTAGTAGTTAAGAAAATACAGTATTTGACTACTCATCAACAATATTACATTAAATGAATAACAAAAATAGTTTTTGACTTCTACTTTTCAAAACTTGTAACATACAAACAACTTAATTATGCGTGTTTCCTTGTTCTTGGTTATATTAAACAATGTTTTAAAACCCGGTTTTTTGGTTAACCCGGTCGAGTCACCGGGTCACCGGGTTGCCGGTTCAACCGGTTCGACCGCCGGGTTGAACCGGTTTTGTGTACACCATAAAAGTGACGTGGATCATGTACCAAGCACGCATATGACTATTAGGAATTAGGAATTATAATTAGAATCAACTCTTTTAAACTTGTTTTAACTAATTTCTTTAACAATGCAAGTATGTAATTGTAAATTTGTAACATACTGTTCTCGTCCTCTTGAACGTTTACTTTATAGATGTGTTGGTACATGATACTCATTCCTTATGTAACTTATAATTATATCAACATGTAGGATGAAATTCATGACAGTAGTATTATGTTAAAAGACAAATAATCCATGTATACTTGAATATTAAATCTTACAAACATTCTTCTATGTTTCTAAAAACTTCAACCATATCAGGTACTCTAATAGATATACACACACTGTAAACCAGTGAAAGCTATACATTTTGACAGCTAAATATGTCATGATAGCTTGAGTAGGAAATGCACAATGAAAATGATACCAGAATTGTACACATAAATACTACACAATCTGATAGTTTGAGGGTTATACAATAGAATGCACAGCTATCATTTGTCATGTTGTGAAAGAGTTTAAAAATGCAAAAGGTGTTGGTGTTCTCCTAGTCATAAACATAAGAAAAGAAAGGATACGTAACAGAGACGACATGTTCGATTTAGGCAAAATTGATTTCTTTCATTTGATAAATGAAAAAACGTGAAACCCGGACGGTTCCGGGTCACCGGTTCAACCCGGGTCGAGTGAAACCCGGCGGTTCAATCCGAGTTTGTAATCTCCAAAAACCCGGTTAGTAACGGACCGGTTTTATCACCGGTTCCCGGTTCAACCGGTTGAACCGGCCGGGTCAACCCGGGTTTTAAAACATTGGTTTTATATCACTCATACAAAATATTACAAAGTTTTATACTATAGCTTTGCAATGGTGATTATTTCAGCAATGGTTTTTTAGAACGAACAATATCATTTCTTCAGGCATTACCTAAACCCTGAAAATCCAAATGATGTTATTTCAGCAATGGTTTTTTAGAACAAACTTCAAAATGGATATAATGTGCAGGTATCGGATAACGATCTTGAAGCACTCTATGTTGAAGCTAACTGCTACATGCTGGCTTCACACTTGTTTTGGGCTTTATCGGCTTTAATCCAGGTACTTTAAACCATATTGCTTTCTTTTTCTGGCTATGATGTCCAAATTTAGTGTACCAAACCCGATACTAATTTTTTGTACCCGTTTTGACCCAAACTCATTTTGACATCTGTTCATTTTGCCACTCAACTTATATCGTTTTCATTCGTTGAGCCTAGTTTTAGATTACAGGAGTTATTTCTTCACAAAAACATATAATGTTGAATAAGTAGCGAGCCTTGTCTTAATGGCGTGATTCCTTACATGACAGGCGAAAATGTCACCAATTGATTTCGACTATCTTGAATACTTCTTCCAAGAGCGAAGTGAACCATTCAACACTAGACAGATAGTTACGTGCATGCGTGATAGATTTTAGGAATGGTTGGGATAGACACTTACTACTAATTGAGTTCTTATACAACAATAGTTATCATAACACATTAAAAGCTGCAACCATTTGAGGCGCTATAATGGTCGAAAGTTTTGTTACCTGATTGCGGTCCAGGTCGTAGATACTCAGCTAACCGGTCCAGAAATCAGTTCATGATACAACCGAGAAAGATCATTCAATACTAACAAAAGAATTTAAGCGACCGATTGAGGGTGTTTGGGGGTGGTGGTGGTGGCTCGTGATCGACAAAAGTACTCCGATGTAGCGTTAAGCCTTTAAATTTCAAGTTAGAGACAAGGTTATGTTAAAAGTTTCGCCTAGTGGAAATGTTAATCCGTTTTGGAAAACGGGTGAAGATAAACCCAAGGTAATATTGACCCTTTCAAAGGTGTTAGGCAGAAGTGGGAACCGTTGCTTACAGACTCCCGAACTTCCTCTAACAAACTAAGCAGGGTTCATAGCACGTTTCATGTATCCAATTTGAAGAAATGTTTATCCGACGAACCGTTAGAAATACCGTTGGATGAAATACACATTGATGATAAGCTTCACTTCGTTGAAGAACTAGTGGAGATCATGAATCATGAAGTCAAGCGGCTAAAACAAAGCCACATCCCCATTATCAAAGTTCGATGGAACTCTAGGAGAGGTCCTGAGTTCACATGGGAACGGAAGTATCAATTCCGAAAGAGTATTCCGCTTCTCCCTCACAAAGACCGCACCCTCGGCAATCCGCGTCTGACATTGAGGACAAGGCTCCTTTAACAGGGGAAGACTATAACAATCTATTATTTCAGGTCATTTTATGACTCAATACTTTCCATTATTTATTTTTATGGTTTTACTCGTTTGCTTTTAATTTTCATCGTTTAGTTAAATCGCGTAAACTAAAAATCAACATTCAATGTAAATGGACATCAACAAATAAAAGTTTACGACAAGCAAATTTTATAATTAATACGATGATAATGTGGTCACTTTTCATATTTTAATTTTAATATTACATAAAACGTTTGCGTTTCACAAAAAAATACAATTTAAGCATACCCGGAAAGCACATAAAACCCCATCAATACTCAAACAAATACCCACATTTTTTATATAACCCAATACACACAAAAATTAAATAATTTCTTTCTACCCTTATATAACCCATGGAGGATCCTAGTATGCGTAAATTCTTTTAAATAATAATTTATTTCACGTTTTAAATTTTATAAAACTCGATCTAACCTGACAACAGAACTAACGGGTAGAGATCCCGATCCAGGGTTAGTATAAAATGGTAAATCCGAGGTGTCCCAAGAGCTAATTGTAAAAAAATTATTATTTTTTAGTATTGATTTGAAATGTCACATTATTAAAAATGGTTTTTTTTGAATTGATTTTGAAATGAATCTAAAATAACAGATAAATTAAATACTAAAACTTAAAATGGTTTTGAAAAGATATCAAGATAGAAAACGTCTAACCTAGATACCTACTTCATTACTACTTTAAGAAAACGATTCCTGTGCAATGTATAAACAATGGATATCATTAGTGGTTTCTAAAGGTCGATGACATTGAAATGTATATTTAGTCTATCCTATACTTCCTGCGATTCAGACTCAATCCAAATCGTATAAGAGGTAGGATATCCATGTTGCAGTGATTAATCCCAAACTATTTTCCAAAACTTCTATTAACATATAAACCAATTTATTAATCCCCTCCCAAAAAAAGAGATTCATGTGCCTTTTTTAAGTATATTGAGTGATGTTGGAAACAATGAAAAGTATCCGGTCACTCACTTCCAAGTGTAATAAGTCTTAGATGCCCGTAGTTTGATAAAGATTACTTTAGTAAGCTAGTCCTGGCCCAAGGCCTATGAAAGCTGCCGAAAGGGCCCCATGGCCGGGCCATGTATGTAGAATATATACCCTCTCCATGCCTTGAGATGGTGTGTTGTTGTTGTTTTCATTTCAAATTTGACGGACGGACACAGTAAGCGTAAAATAGATCGAACTAAGCTCACTCGAGGAGGAGGAGGGGAACTGGGTCCACCTGCGCAGGAGCGATCTGCACAGTAGGGAGGATCGTTAGGTGGCGGCGTAGAGAGATAGGATCAGGAGCGCGAGAAGAGGGCGGTGTGAGATGGAGACGTAGGATTCTTGTCTTGCAATAGTGAGAGATCGAAGTGTGGGATTTCACATTTTCACACACTTAATAATATTATCATCTTTCTCTCTCTCTAGAAACTTTCCAACCCACTTATCTCTCTCTAGTTTTTGGGTAACATTAAAGATTACTAGTATTCTTCAATTGATATCAAGAGCCATGGAGTGGTGTGTTTAGTTTCTGTGTTTGTTTTTTGATTTGTGTTCAAAACCTTTACAAAGAGCAAAATCTTGATTTAAAATTTTTCGGCATAAAAACCTTAAAGTTGTCATTTTTCTTGTTCCTATAAGGTTAGTAACACTAGTTGTACAAGATTTTTTGCAAAAAACCAATCAAAAATGTGTCTTTTTGAGTTTTGAAAATTTGGGTTTCGTCTCAGTTACAACCGAACTAGTCTTGTCTGTTGGAACCGAACTAGAAGATCGAACGAGTTAACCGAACTAGTTAACCGAACCAGTGGAACCGATCTAGTTGATTTTAGTTGTAACCGAACGAGTTGTTTTAGTTGGAACCGAACGAGTTGTTTTAGTTGGAACCGAACGAGTTGTTTTAGTTGGAACCGAACGAGTTGTTATTAGTTGGAACCGAACTAGTTGATTTTAGTTTGAACCGAACTAGTTTACTCCTTTGTCAACCGAACTAGTGAACCGAACTAGTTTACTCCTTTGTCAACCGAACTAGTGAACCGAACTAGTTTACTTCTTTGACAACCGAACTAGTGAACCGAACTAGTTTACTACTTTGACAACCGAACTAGTGAACCGAACTAGTTTACTTCTTTGACAACCGAACTAGTGAACCGAACTAGTTTACTCCTTTGTCAACCGAACTAGTGAACCGAACTAGTAACTTTCCAATTAAAACCTATCAACTTAAATTTCTAAATTATACGGTTATTTCTTTGACTTGTAAAATCCCGTGAAACATTAACTTGTTTTCCCGGTTTTGTCGAGAATTGTAAAATCCCGTGTAGTTTCAAGAATTATTTCAAGACTCAACAACCACACATTCAAACACAATTTCTTTCTACCACCGATCGATCAATTAGTAATCTTTTTGATACCACGTTATCAATGACGACTCTTGCTGATAAATCACTTCTCTCGGGTGGTGACAATAAACCACTGATGCTTGAAAAACATTTGTATGATTCATGGAAAAGCATAATGGAACTTTATATGATAAATAGACCACATGTTAGAATGATCCTTGCTTCCGTTGAGAAATGTCCACTCGTCTAGCCATCAATCACAATGGATGGTGTAACAAGACTTAAGGAATATACTGAGCTCACCCCTAAAGAAGCCATTCAAACTGATTGTGACATCAAATCAATTAATATCATTCTCCAAGGGCTTCCAACAGAAATCCATGCTCTTGTGAGTCAACATCAGGTAGCCAAGGATCTTTGGGAGAAGATTAAACTGCTCATGCAAGGAACGTCGTTAACAAAGCAAGAACGAGAGTGTAAGTTGTACGATGAATTTGATAAGTTCACTTACAAGAAAGGAGAGTCATTACACGAGTACTACTTGAGATTCACACTGCTACTCAATGATATGAACATCTACAAGATGCCACTGGAGCAATTTCAAGTTAATACCAAGTTTCTGAACACACTTCCTGATGAATGGAGCAAATTTGTTACTGATGTTAAGTTGGTCAAAGACTTGCATATTACCAATGTTGATCAGCTTCATGCTTACTTGAAACAACATGATCGACATGCAAATGAAGTTCGTTTGATGCATGAACGTAACTCTGATCCTCTTGCTTTAGTTGCATCTCACCAAATAACACAGTCACCTTATCAAACTCATCAATACACTTACCAAAACACTCAACTTCAACCACCAGCTTCAACATATCCATCTCCATAGTATGGTTCACCTTATCAGTCTCAACTATACTCAACTCATCAATCATCAACACCTCTTTCGGTAACTTATCCATCTAATGATTTTCAATCATTAATTTACCACAACGTCTATTCTCATCATCATCCATCCCTCAATTGGAATATCCTCCCCAAATTAACCAATAATCTGAATTTTCCCAATAAGACTCCGGTCTAATTGTTCCAGTATTCCAGAAAGGTGATGATCCCATTGATGCCATCAATCACATGATGTCATTTTTGACTGCAGTTGTCACCTCTCGTTATCTCACTACCAATAATCAGCTGAGAAACTCGTCTAACCCTAGGCAACAAGCTACCATCAATAATGGAAGAGTGACACTACAACCAATTCAGGGGAGACAAACTTCTTTTGTTACGGGTACTACAAGGACTTATACTCCAGGAGCAAGTGGAAGCAATTCTGGAAAACATAGAACGGTTATTTGCTACAACTGCAAAGGGGAAGGTCACATGTCCAGACAGTGCACCAAACCAAAGAGAAAAAGGGATGATTCATGGTTTAAGGAGAAAGTGTTGCTGGTATAAGCTCAAGCACATGGTCAAATTCTAAATGAGGAGGAACTAGATTTTTTTGCGGATCCAGATATTCCTGGAGGTCAAAGCACACAGACTGTCATTACTCACAATGCTGCTTATCAAGCTGATGATTTGGATGCATATGACTCTGATTGTGACGAACTCAACTCTGCCAAAGTTACTCTCATGGTGAATTTATCTCATTATGGTTCAGATGCTCTTGCTAAGGTATACAATCATGATAATATGAATAATAATGTGGTAAATCAAGCAGTGCAGATGATGCCGTCTTCTCAACAGTTAAATGTTGTGAATCATTCAAAGACTGAAATAACCAGTGATAGCAATATCATTCCTTATTCTCAGTATGTGATTGAATCACAACAAGCAATTGTTCAGAAGTCTAACTCCTCTGCACAACAAGATGATTTGATATTATCTGTAATTGAATAGCTTAAAACCCAAGTAGCTAATTGTACCAAGACTAATCTAGAAAATAAAAGTGTCAATGATACCTTAATTGCTAAGCTTGAAAGATATAAGGAACAAGTTAAAGTTTTGAAAGAAGGACAAAATGGTGACTTAAGGAGTAAGGAGGCGACAATACAGTGGGCGAAGGGGTATAGGAGAGTGGACACTTAGAGGGTGACACAGCATGCGAGATTTTTTACGGGTCTGTCACACTGATTCTCAGCAGGAGACAATGCGTGAGACAACACAGGTGGGGAGCTATATGTACTACGTCACATCGGCACACTAGGTGTTTACACTCATCTTCGTATAATAGCGGGGGACGATGGAGCGTTCGGCTGTCAGTAGCTATATGATTATTACTTTGCGGCGTCCACGATTGGTACTGTGAGCTCAGACATAGAGAGAGTAGGTTACACATTCAGTATCGAGACGAGGTGTAGTTTTGAAACAAATACTCATTTTATCATGAAGATCTTGTGTGTTAGCGGATAGGAGTCTGGATGATTAGATTGCAAGATGGAGAGAGTGATGCGCGGACGTTAAGACGCGCACAGCACACTAGTAGGTGGCTATACAAGAAAGCATGATATGGAGTTATATCGGGTTACATGGTTGTTAGGGGGATCTCGTGATATGGTAGAACTGCTCTAATGGAGACAAGTGGTGATTTAGTGAGAGTATCTAAGGAGAACTGAGTTTCAGTACGGACTTGTGTTCGACACTTGGCGACAGTGTTCGAGTTTAATTTGGATCGCTTCTTGAGTACTTAATCGGTTCAAAACTGTTTAAAAGAAAAGATTGGTCGTTTTACAAAACGGTGTAGACACGTAGCTCAACAAAAAAGGGGAGGATTTATAGTATCGATTCTCTGTCTGGTCAGTATCATTTGATAGAGAAATTAGCTCTTAAAAAGAGACAACGAAACCTAAAGAAGAGTATTGATTATGGGACATTTCTTTCTAAATACGTGATTCAAGTAGAGGCACGGTCAAAACTGTGTCACGATTGCTATTTTAGGACGGTGATCTTCACCGTTTCCAAGTCTTTTTTTCTAGACAGGATAATCAGAAGAGCTCGACTAAAACAAGTCAGAGCGATTCTCAAAAATCCATCATTCTCACGCCGAAATCACAGCACAGTACAAAGGAGTAGCCAATGCTGAGATAGTAGGACACGAGAGGGCATTATGTAGTGTGTTATCTAGAGCGGAGAGCGCGACGTGGTGGGTTGCCTTTAGGAATCAATAGGTTCTTTCACTGGATGAGTGGCGTGAGCTTTCCAGAAATGTGCACTTTTAAAAACGATAAATAGGAGCTTTATGACACAGAGTTTGAAAAAAGAGAGAGGTGAAATATTAGGCCATGTTTCAGGTTGGTGACCGGAAACAGGACAGTGTTGAAAGTAGGCTGCGGGCGGGAGTTGGTGTGCTGTGATTAGGGGGGGAGATTGAGGGGGGGGGTATGTGGTTGGGTTTTTGATTATTTGGGGGGATGTGGGGTTAGGGGGGGGGAGGAAGTGTAAGGGGTTGGATAGAAAATTATTTGGGGATGGTAAGGTTAATTGGGGTTAATAAGATTCGTTGGGGGAGAAGGGGGGGTGGGGTAGGTGGGAATGGTGGGAGGATGGTGAATGGAATTGTTGGGGGTGATGATTGGTTGGAAAGGGTGTTGAGGATGCGAATAGTGGTATTAGGATTAAGGAAGGATAATATTGTATTTGTGTTGTGATTTTGGAATGGATTGGGAGGGTGTGGAAGGGGTTGGGGGGTGGGAGGGTTGGGGGGGGGGGGAGATATTTGGGGGGGGGGGGGGGTTATGTAGTGTAAGGTATAGTTGGAGTGAGGTAGGGGGGAGGGGGTGTAAGGGTGAAGGTTTGGTTATGGTGTGGTAGGTGGTATGTTTTAGTTAGTTGTGGTGTTTTATTGGGTGATTGTGATTTGATGTGAGTAGGGGGGGGGGGGGGGGTAGGGAATGGGGGGGGGGAGGGAGAGTGGGAGATTTAAGGAATTAGGGTTATGGAAGGTTATTTGGGGAAGAGGGAGAGAAAGTGAGGAGGGGGGGGGGGGGGGTTTGAGGGTTTTATGTTATGTGGGAGGGATGGATGGGATAATTAGGGGGTGTTTGGGGTTGGGGTGGTGGTGTATAGTGGTGGTGTGGGATGTGTGGGGTGTGAATGTTGTTGAGATTAGAGGTGATGAGTGGTGGAATTGTGAGAAAGGATGTTGGATGTGAGATTGGTTGTAATATTTTTGAGTTGAATGGGTATTGGGGGTGGATTAAGGGGGGATAGATTAGATAGGGAGTATTGGTAATTTTAATATAATTAGTATATTAGAGTATGTATTAAAGGGGATGAGATAGGGGAATAAGGAAGTAGGGAGGTGTTTTTGGTGGATGTTGGTTTGGGGGTGGGGGTGGATGTCGGTTTTGGGGTTATGTTGGTTTGGGGATTTGGGGGGGAGGGTTGGGGGGGGATGGTTTGGTTGGTTGGGGGTAGATGTTTGGGGAGTGGGTTTTTGGGGTATGTGATTGTAGTGGGTTTGGTTTGGGGGATTATTTGTTGGGGTTGGATGTTGTTTGGTAAGTTGTTGGGGATGAGTTGGGTGTTTAGGGTTGGTTTTTTGGGGGATTATTTTGGTGATGTTGTTGGCACGTGTTGGGATGAGTTTTTTATAGTGTTATTTGGTATTTAGGTTTTGGGTAATTTGGTTTTGGGGGAGGGGGGGGAATTTTATTTGAAGATATAAGATTATGGATGGGTGATACTGGGGAGTAGGTTTGGGGGGGGGGGGTATAATTGGGTGTTTGAATTATGTATGGATTGTTTTTTGGATTGTGAAGGGAGCGTATTGATGGGTGTGGGGCGGACAATCTGTATGGCCCAGTCCTTGGTTCCTATCTAGTTGTGATAGTTTCTCATGGTTTGGAGAAGAGTAGGTGACGTGAAAGGAATCACATGTCAGTACTAGCAAAAGGGCCTCGGACTTCTACACTGTAGTTAGGCTTGAGAAGCCGAATTCGACTAACCACTGATGATATATGGAAACTAGAGTTGGGCGTGCGTGGTGTTAAAATGGGAAATGTTGAGAAGATTAGAACAATTGTTTGTTTAGCGTATCCGATCCTGAATGTTATGCGACATCTACTAGGAATGTTTTTTGAAAAAAAAAATCAATAATGTTAGCATGAAAATGATTATCAAGATTTTATTTTTGTAACAATAATATCAATTTAATAAGATACATAGGAATATTGTTTTTGTTAGTTAGTTATGTTGATCGATCTATAATGTTTTATGTGAGTCTTTGATTGGATATAAATGTTGTTTGATGGCTTTGAGGGACCTTAAAATAACTTGAATCAGGATCCGGGAAAGAATAATTTCACATCATGCATACTACACATGGGTTTTAAGGTATCGTGTAGAATTTCATGTATTGTTTTTTTCATTTTTCTTCATACTAATAATCTATGTATGTAAATGTTAGGCGCTGTTTCAGATCTACTTTTATTGTTTAGCTTCTTTCTTTTGACTGATATTGAATAACGAGAAAATATTGTAGTCAGACGCTTATTAGGAAGATGACCTACTAAAATTAAAAGCGTTGACAATAAAATTATTGAAGTTGTGGTGTTTTAAACAATGAGTCGTCTGGGGAACAGGCATGATGCATACATGTATTCGTCAAACGATTTCTCCTAATGATTAGAAAAGACAGGAATACATGATATATCATTGGCGTAATTTCGTGTTGGTATGTTAGAACGTTGATATATATAAACATTTTTGTACCTCAATAATGCTTAACACAAACTAAATTACAACGATTGAGTCTCACATAACTCAAATGGTGACAAAATGGTGTTTATACTAAAAGGTTAACTTATGATGCAAATTATTTTATAATTATGTAGACAAATATTATGTAGCCCGTTTCAAAATATGCACCATCAAACTTAAAAATCAACATTTCACATAATCATTAGAATACATGTCATAAGTTGGCTTTTAAGGTCTGTTGGCACTTATTGAAGCATTTATCTGAACGTCAACTTATTTTAAATGAATGCTGATATGATATACCAATTCAAAAATGGTTTTCAAACAATACAAACGAGAAAATGAGACTCTTTAATGAGGACATGGAATAGAATTGTCTATCATGATTTATAGAAAGACATGGTCCAACTATCATTAAATGATTATGTCAGTAAGGGATTTTTGAATACGAAGAATGACATGTTTATATTATTACTAAAATAACAAAATAGTCTCAATCTGATACTTTTGAACTTATGTAGTATTTCGAATTTGGGATTTTTTTTTATTCTATAAGCTTTTGTGTAACTATGTGACCAGTCATTGCAAGGTTTTGTCGTTCATGTTTTTTTGTTAGTATTGTTTAAATGTATTTAAGGTAAATAAAGAAAGAGAGTCAAAACTTATGGGAGAAGCTGCATAATAATCGGGCTATCTTTGTTAAAAAAAATCTGACCATCCCACCACATTTTTCACCCGCACCTCCAGCCTCAACCCTAACCCAACATGCTTTACCCTGTTTCTAGTATTCTTCTGCACAGTTAGCTTCAAGTAACTACTTTTAATGTCATAACAATCTTTAATATGTGTTATTAGGCATGATCTCGATTATATTAATTTCGATTGTTTTTACATGCTCTTTGGATTCGTTTATTATAATTGTTTATCATATCGGTTTCAGCAACCCGTCATTGCCATCCTTCCAGATCTCCGTTCTGATTCTCTATTAAAGGTTAGTCGAATAGAATTACATGTTTTGTTTTTTTGAAGCCCAATGAATTTTTTTAACCATTTGATTATAGTGTGTTCTGTTTGATTTGCGTAGAAATTCAAAGTTGCGTTTGTAACGAATTGATTACTGCTTTTTCATGCACAATATGTGTTAGAGGCTAAATTCATTATCAGTGAAGAAGTCATTATCCGTTAAAAAGTCAAAACTTATAGAGGAAGATGCATAATATTCGGGCCATCTTTGTTAAAAAATTCAGTCAAAGATATAATCAAGTTAATCAAATACAAAACAAATATTCAAAATAATTTAAACTTCAAGCTTGCCATGGAAGTTTTATATCTTTTTTATACACATGATTTCAATTGCATTTTTCTTCTTTACGTATTCAGTTCAATTTCCATTACATCTTTAAAATTAGTTTATATGCTTTAGTTGTTCATAAATTTAATTTTTGCTTTTGTATCGCAGGCATTTTATGAAATACGGAAAACTAGATTGAACACAAGCTATCAACGATAAGGTAATTGTTTCAGTTGATTTTTATATCATGAATCATCTTCAATTTTTAGTTTATGATTTAAATGGTATCCCTGCGAATCTAAGGTCTTATCGAGGTAGTGCTTTCGAATACGTAGTAGCATCCGATTCAGTAAGTTTTTAGGGCAAAATTCATAAAATAGCAGCCTACTTCAAGATGGTATGATCTATAGCTACACTACTTTTAGTTCTTATAGATGTGTGTTATTGTCTAACATTTTATTGATGTGTGTTATTGTGTAACATTTTGTCACATTCATGTGTAGCTATTAAAAGTGACAAAAAGACCTGTTTTGACCATTCATGAAATTATAGTTACACTACTTTTAATTCTTTTAGCTATTAAAAGTGACAATAGACCCGTTTTGACTAGTTACCCAACTGCCCATACCACCCCTTTTGTCACATCTATTCATATGTTTCATTGCAGGTTTTTGAAGCTAATAGAAGTGGCACAGAGGAA